>JAOUZG010016704.1:457711-511301 GCA_026289955.1 Argiope argentata | reverse complement strand
ACTAAGAACGAAAAATTATTTCTGAACCAAACTAAGAACGAAAAATTATTTCTGAACCACACTAAAAAGGAAAAATTCACTTCTGAACCAAACTAAGAAAGAAAAATTATTTCTGAACCAAAATAAAGACGAAAAACTATTTCTGAATCGTACTAAGAACGAAAAATTATTTCTGAACCAAACTAAGAACGAAAAATTATTTCTGAACCAAACTAAAAACACACACCATATTTTTTAATCATATTAAAACAGATGCAATTGTACCTAGAGAGCTTCAATGCTGCTGCTACTAAAATACAAATGATTTCAACCAAATTAGTAAAAACATTTAAATAATAAAAGTATAAAGAATAATAAATAAAAGTAAAGAATAAAAAATTATAAATCAGGCCTGAAGTTATCTTTCATAATTTGTGTTGTGTTATTGTAGTTTGCTTTAAATTGGAAGTTATAATTTCAGTAAAAACTTTTTATCATTCGTGCCTCAAATTCAAGGGATTTTTGGGTCACGAGAGTTCAATATTGTTGAACTAAAGTCAGACCCTTCATAGAAAAAAATGCTTTGCTTGAATCCCTGCCTGAAGTGATCCTAGAGAAAGCCTTCAGGCCAGAATCATAATTTATTTTTATATTGTTTATTTCCCTTTTTATTCTTTTTGCTTTTATTGACTTAGTTTTTTTTACTGATTTCGTTGAAAAATCTGAAATGTAATTAATAAATGTGTGTATGCGTGACCAAAGAAAAAATATATGAGAACGATATTTCGTATATAGATATGACACTTTTCCGTGGGCTTGCGAATGCTTCTAGCATTGATGGAAAGATGCAGGGCTTTATTGAGAGTGGGATAATTTTAGCAACACCTAATCGATTGGGAAAAATGAATCTAAAACACAAACTCGATTTTCGAATATTATTAGAATGTGACAGTTATTAATCACAAGACTGACACTATAGAATTAATAAAAATGCTACTTTCAATCATAAGGTTAATAAAAAATATCAATGTACTATGCAAGGCGCTCTCTAAGATAACATACTTATTTCAATATACATGAGAAAGTTTTGAGGACAGAACTCCCGCTGATAAATTTTATCGCTCATTAATCAAGATTTTAAGTGAAACTCATCAGAGATTCTAATGACGCATTTTATAGATAAATTAACTGAACTCAGCAACTTATGGAAATACTTCATCACATCAGAGATTCTAATGACGCATTTTATAGATAATCTCAACTGAGAAACTTATGGAAATAATTCCGTACATCAGAGATTCTAATGACGCCTTTTATAGATAAATTATCTAAGCTGAGTAACTTGTAGAAATAATTCCGAACATCAGAGATTCTAATGACGCCTTTTATAGATAAATTATCTGAGCTAAGTAATTTTTGGAAATGCTTCAGCACATCAGATATTCTAAGAATGCATTTTATACATAAATTATTTCAACTGAGAATCTTGTGGAAATCATTCAGGCCATCCGAGATTCTAATGATGGATTTCTATAGATAAATTATCTAAGTTAACAAGCAGTCATAATTAATTGGATTCCACAGGATAAATTCTTTTTTACATAAATAAAGCTTCTCCATAAGCTTTCTTCAAAATTTTTACAATCTATATAGAAACCATATTTAATCTCCTTGAAGATTTCTCTTTTATTTTTTATCAACTCCCACCAGAGATCTTATAAAGAGATAAGAAACTACAGACATTGTTATTGATTTCGCCACTCGAATGGTTACAGAAATGGTGAGAGTTGTCTACTTCACTCTGATGAAGGGTTTGCACTTCCTATGAGAAGGGTTGTACCGTGGTCGGTTAAGGTCTTTAGGACTCAATCTCGTTTCCCACGAATGCTATTGCATTGATTTTATCATTCGAATTTAATCCGAATGCCATTAATTAAAGCAGCCTTGTGTGGTTACTCTTTACGAAAGATATTATACCCCTCCCCTCCTCCTCTGCAGAAAATTGAAAATATTGGGTAAAGAAAGTTTTAATTTCCTATATGTGAATTTTATGTTTCATAATATAGTGAAGGAAACCAGTTGTTCTGCATTAGTTAAATATTACTGGAGAAAATCAAAGAACAGAGGTCGATCTTATACATGAATCCAGTAATTTTATGGAATCAATTTGCAGTTTTTGGAATCAATCGTCGCCATGTGGTTCATATATAATTGTCAGAAAACCGAATATGTATTTTGAACGACTTTTTTCCTACTGATTCAAACCAAAATTTAATCTAAATCTGAAATTTTTGAATCAAGATCAAATATTGAATGTCGTTTATTTAAGTTACATGGTTTTTGAATTAGCGTTTTTATGTACATTCAGAGATACAAAACAACAGCCGACGCCTCTTTTGACGTATTTCGTTTTGAATTTCATACCGATATACGTTGTAGGTGCTAAATCGGGGTACTGATGCAAATATTTTATCATCTACTTTGTAAATGCTAACATTTTATTACTGTTTTTTACATTTATTAACATTTACATTTGTAGGCACCGCATTTACACACTCTCGGAGAGACTTCCGCGTAAAATTCAATAGATAACTGCAAATTTAGTGTAAATATCATATGCCAAATTTCTTTATAAATCACAGCGTTTTTCAGTTATTATGTTTCCAATTAGGAAAAAATAAAGCCAAAAATATGCTTTTTGGAAGCGGAGAGAAATCTGAAAGGTGATGATTACGGCACTTTCTTACTAAATTACACGTATATTAGAAATTGAAAAAGAAAATATGCGTTTAAAATTAAATGAAATTTAGGCTTCCAAATCGAATCTTTATTAAGTCTGAGATTTGATTCGTCTTTGTTTGTTCTGTTTGATGAAATTGGTTATTGCATATTGTGAATAACGTTTTTATATTAAGTAAGTTATTGAAAGAATTTCACATTTAAAAGTACTATCATCATCCGAGTCTAAAAGTACTAAAATGTTAAGTCATATCTCGGACACTCTGACCCACCTGAAGGCACACGAATAAAGGAAACTGAATTACCGGATCGCAGCAACAACAACAATGGCAGAAATTGTAGTTGAGTCCTCAGGGTCATCACCGACCACGGTACAATACTTCCCGAAGGAAGTGAGTCCTGTCATCGATGGGAGAAGCCAGATCCCGATCTGTTTGTATACCCTCAAGGGTAACGAGAGTCAACCACCATACTGGAAACATTTAATCTTCTTTCCGAGGAGCCACCCCGGGAAGAATTCCATCATGTTAAAATAAACCAATGTTTAAAAAAAATGTTTACGAAATAACTAGAAATAAAATAAGAAATTCAAAATTTTATTTTTGATTATTAGAAAAACAATTTCAAAATATTCATTTATTAATATTTATTTATTAACTATTTTTTAATCATTTTTTAATTATTATTTATTTATTTTTTAATCATTTTTAATTATTACTTATTTATTTTTATTAATCATTTTTAATTATTATTCATTTATTATACATTATGCTACTTGCCATAGTGAACAAGCCCCCCCCCTGCTGGTACAGCAGCAGATTTCAGCCGAAATGAGCGTCTATTGTTTTTAAAGTAGGGCTAAGAGTACGATTTACCTACACACTCACCACATTTTCTTGCACTGCCCCTTTTTACAGGGTGGCACAGTCACACAACTCACAGATAGCACACAGAAGAACTACCATGCCCGCACCGGGACTCCCAGAACATGAGAAAGACGCGCTACCTCTGCGCCAGAAAACCGGTTCCTTTGATAATTAATTTTATTATCCATTTATTATCATTTAAAATATTTATTGCAGTAGAAGAAGAAATTTGCCCAGGTAAACGAACTTTGGAAATATTTATTTATTCAAAAAAATGATAGAAATAAATCTGGTAATAATGAATTTTTTTAGTTTCAAAATAAGGAAATAGTCAATGAATAATATGCTTTGCAAATGAATAATATGCTTCGAAATATAAAAAATAAAATTAATGGAAGACACCAAAAATTTAAATAATTTTTTAAAAATTAAAAATTTGACAAATTTTCAAAAAAATTTCAACATGCCTCATTTTTGCACTGGAAAACCAGCAATACATAACAGAATCACTATATAAGATGTATTAACACAAGAACTTCATCATTACTGCAAACAACCTCATCAATATTACAAAGCTTTAGACATGCCTTTGACTTATGGAATACCTTTTAAATGAACCACGATTAATGACTGGTTTCAAAGAAAATTAATGATCAGCTTTTAGACAAACAGTTGAAGGACCAAAACAAGGGCTTTTAGAAAACAGGTTTATAGAAACTAATGGAAATAATGAGTTGTCCTCTGAACCAGAGCTCCATACTACTCTCCCAGACTTGTCAGCTTCAATGCGAAATCGTATTTCTAGACGAGAGGTGAACTGTGCTAATTATGAGTAATGCTCGGGCGTTTTACAGATATTAATAAGTCGATAGTTATAATCTAGTGTAAACTAAGACATATTTCATGTTGAAGTCTTCAAAACATTCTACAGGGCACCATTGGATGCAAAGACTATCAAATCTATTAATATTTATTACTAGCTGGTAACCGGCGCTTTGCTGCTGGAGAAGAAATAATTTTGGAAATATCATTTGATAGTTGCAATAACTATCTTGTTTACTTAGGAAGGATAGATTGAATAACATTTATTTTCTTGGCGATAAGAAATGCATTTGCTAAAATTTAATGATGTATAAAGGAGAAGTATGAATAATATTAACTCTTCACTATGAATAATTCCGCCTTCAGCAAAATAAATAAATAAAATAAAACTTAAAAAACTTAAAAAAACGGTAATAAAAATTGAAATCTACAATATCAAATTTCATGTTAAAATGTAAGAAGATTATTATTTTTAAGGCATTGTTTGTAATGTTTAATTTAAGTCATTAACCGATTTAAACATGATTGAAACAATCATGAGACAATCAGAATACGCATGCGTTGATATATCAAGAATCGGGTACATGACAGGCATTCACACGAATTTGTAATTTTTTGTTGGCGATAAGTATAATGACAACTATAATTATAAATATGACCAAATATGACAACCATCTTTACCATTTTCTAATAACCCTAAAAGCGAGAAATCGCCAATTTTCTCCCCAGTCATTTTGTGAGTTATAAATCTCAAAATAATACATCTGGTTCTCATATAATAAAAAGTTGTAACAACAAAAATAAAATGTAAAAATGTTAACATTGAGTTCATTTTTTGAATTATAAATTAAATTTCGATTTTTAAATGAATTTGTGGCGATAAATCGTCAAATGTGACAGCCTTCGGCATTATTTTCTAACAACTCTAAAAGAGAATTATTGATACTTCATAAGCGATAGATAGCCAATTTGTTGCCTTCTAATTTTGAGACTTCAAAAACCTCAAATCAAAACATTATCATGTTCACACATGATTTAAAAAAACTCGTTGCTGTCCTATTTGTGAGCTTCTAACATACAACTAGCCATGTGAAAAACAAGAATTTTCTAGGTTCAAAGAGCTAAGTTGGCGAAGTTTTGTTGCCTTAGGATGAACAATAAGGCTGCTGATAAAATACGAACAAACTAAAAATCTTTTTTTTATATTAGATATAATAATTGTACTATATCTACAGTTATCGTGCACGTACAAACAATAAGCTAACAAAGTTTTATCACCATAAGAGGAACAGTACTGTATAAAATACGAACAAACAAAAATTCATTTTTATGTATTGGAATCCCATTAAGAAGGGCTTTTTCATTATTTTAATTCGAACCTTGGTTGAAAATTAATTGAATATTAGTATATATTATATATTGAAAGTTAATGAATATTAGATTCTTTTTATTTACATGTCATTGTTAATATAAATACGAGTAATGTTTTTTTTGTTTAATATTGAAATATAGAAATGAAATCTAATGCATACAATGCTATATGTTTATGACAAGAGACTCGAACTCCCATTAATTATTTCAAGTATAGTATAATTCCTGAATCACTTATATTCAAACATTAAGCAATTTTATTATTATTATTTTTTTTTATTTTTTTAACCTCTTCTTGAAGAAAAGAGTATATTGAAACTTTAAAACAATACATTCCACACTAAGTGGTCTAAAAACTGAACAACAAATCATTGAATATTTGATAGAAGTAACTAGGAAAATAAACCACCAATACTGAAGAAATTAAAGAATTTTTGTGGCCTATCGCTTTTATTGGCTTTTACTATTTTCAAAAAACTAAATTTTTCTGAATGTTGATGATCGATACGATTTATTGAGATAGAGATATAATTATAATGCTCCAATGAAAAAAAATTACTCTATTTTTTTCCATCATGTGAGAACATGATGCTGTTTTGGTTTGAGGTTTTATTGTCACCAAAATTTACGGGCAAAAAATATTTTTACCTGGTTTTACCAACATTGCATTATTATTATATACACTTCTTTGACAGCAGATGGGTTGGGTTTTAAAAGGTTTACCTGCTTTTACCACTATTGCATTATTATTACGTATGCTTTTTTAACAGAAGGTGCATTTTTAAAAGGGTGACGAAAAACTATGACGTCATAGCTGTTATTTCATCTCAATATTGGTCGAGATCGAAAACTTTGTTTGCCAGCTAGAAAAATTGAAAATGAAAGTTTAAAAAAATATATCATTATATAAATGTATATATACCTACAGAGATCGAGAAAGAGATAGACAGACAGAGAGGTTTCATAATTGTTTCCATCCGGTTTAAATTGGTTAATGACATAAATTAATTAAGATAAATAGTGTCTGAAAAAATAATAATGTTCTCACATGATAACTTGAAATTTAAGATAGAAAATTTTCTTTTTGTAATTATTTTTTTAATCCTTAAATGTATTTCAATTGTCTACATCCAGTTCCTTTTATTTTTATCTAAAAACAGGAGAGCGTTTCCTAACTCTCATTGATAACCATGGACAATAAATCATGCGAAAGAAAAAGTTTACATTATTTGCCGCGGGTAAGTCATATGCTTTTTTTTACATTTGAATGTAGTGGATGATGAAGTTTAGTGTGTTACCTGAAGAAATTGGTTCTATTGTTGAGTTCCCTATAAAGAAGTGATCAATCTAATTGTTAAAAAAAATTACTTCTCATGCGTTATCAGGTAAGCTATCAATGTTTGATACTGCATTTGAAAACTATATCAGAGGTAAAATAGGCTTTTTACTGTATGTTGCTAAAAGTCTACAATGAACTTTCTTGAAAAAACCTATCATATTATTACCAAGATTATTTATTTAATTTTGGCATAATCTATGACTATGTTCCTATAATAAACGACTTTTTTTTTTAAATTCAAAACAAATAATCATGCATATATTAATATGCTGCTATAAAAAGAAATGTTAACTTTAGAATCCTCATTTTTAACGATATAGATATATACTTTCCAATATAAAGAAATCGTCAGATAATGTATCTTAAAAGAAAATCTAAGGATTCTTTTTAGTTTTATATAAAAAAGCATTATATTGAGAAGAGTTTGCTTATCGATTGCTTTATTGAAAAGAATCCATAAAACCTGATTCTTAAAAATAAACTTCGAAATATCAGTACGACCCATTTTCTTTTAATTCCCCAGAAGAAAACCATATTTCCCCCTTCCCCTCCTTTGTGGTAAAAATTACTCGCAGAGGGCACATAGGTGGCTTTAAAGGCGTGCCTTGTGGCTGTCAGAGACGCACTGCAGTCGTGGAAACAGTTGGGGAGAGAAACGACATTAATCTTAATTAGTGGCTCCTAAGGCTGCGAAATGGATGGCATTTATTGGCTCTTCCCTAGTCCTTTAATAACAGCCAATTACAGTCCAGAGAGGGCTATCAGATACAGTCGGTTTATAGCTGTTATTTCGAGATATGTTTCTGGCAATAAAAGTCCCACCGTTGGCAGAGGCGGAAGAGAAACAACGAAAAGAAGTTTTCGTTTGACGGAGAAATGTATTGCCTGTAATAAGTATGGCTGCGTTCCTTGGCTAAGGGATTCTTTTATCTGTAAATATTATGATAATATGTGGTTGGCAGGCTTATGAATATCAATAAGCTAAAAGGCTATCGCCTATGTGTAAATATTGTTGTTTGGTTAATAAATTAACATCGGATATTATATCTTGTACTGGGTTAAAGCAGTTTACTTTTGCGAGAGTTACTTCACTTTCACAAAATTTAAATCCTCATATTTGGGGAAGTTATGGTTGGAGTTAAATGAGTGTATTTTGTTTTTAATAGGTAATAGTTCATTTTAAATTTGAAGATGCCTTTAAAATAATCAATTTTGCAATGTGATTTAATTAGGATTGCTGATCATATATCAGGTTCATTAGCAACTAAAATTGTGCCGTTAGGTATCCTACATTTTATTACAAATAATGGTAAGATATAGATCTATGGACTTAGTAATTGCCCATTATGAAATTAATAATTGATTATTTTGAAGGAAAAATGTATATTTACTTTATTTTTGTAAAGTTGCATTTTGTAAAGAGGGATCTTTTAGAACGAATGTTTTACTGTAAAGAATCTTCTTGTAAATAAAATTTTTGAAGAGGGATGTTTCAGAAAAGAATTATCTTTTGGAAGAGGAACGTTCCTGTAAAGAGGAATCTTTTAGAAAGAATGTTTTCTTGCAAAGAAGAATTTTCATGCAAAGAAAGTTTTTAAGGTATTTTGCTGTAAAGAACAATCTTTTCATAGATGTAAAAAATTTATCTTTTCAGTAAAAAATTAATCTTTTCAGTAAAAAAATTAATCTTTTTGGTGATGAATGTTCCTGTAATGAATAATCTTTTTGAAGTGGAATCTTATTGCGAAGACGAATTTTTTTTTGGCGGAGAATCTTCTTTTAGAAGGTTTTAATGCCTATTAGGAAGAAAAATTGACAAACTGCAGCACGCGTACTTTTTATTTAAAATTATAAATAGAAATCTGCTTTTTCCACAATTGAGTTTATATATAAAAAAATAACTAAAATATCGGAATAGTTAATTCATTTCTTCGTCATAAATAGAAGACTCAAATGTTTTCAAATTATTTCGGGGGTATTAAATTAAATTTCGTTATATTTACTCAATACTATAATAAAATTCAATATTGAAAATAAAAAAAATTAAGTATTCTATCATCTAAAATCTTTTGGATTTTCTTCATTCGTGTAAAAATCGGGTCAAGTTTTAAACACAAAAGTCTCATCTATCTAGATACATATTTTCAAACTACTATTTACAGCCCATTAAAACTTCAGCCAGAATTCGTATGGATAGTGAATATAATAATATTTATAAAGAGCTATGAGCTCTGCTAAATATTTAACAGTATTGGGTTTCAAAGTAAGTATGTCTAGTAACAGATATACTAACTACAATAATTATGTCCTTGATTAAGAAAATAGATTAAATTCCCTATCAACATTTCATCTTGTTTGCACTGTAATTAATAACTTCTAAATTTATTACAGTGATTGCTTAAAACTTATTAAAATACCCGAAGAAAATATTCCTAAAGGTGAAATCAAACAAAAGCGGTAAACCAGCAACTATTGATAAGGAACGTTAGAAGAAAATACTGCAGGTATTCTGGCATAGGAGTAGTGCGTCTTCCCTATGATTTGGGCTTCCCGGATTCGGGCATGGCTGTTCTGTGTTCTATCTGAAAGGTGTGTAAATATGCTTCCATGTAAAAATTAAATGTGCAAGCGAATATGATGAGTGAATATCTAAGTCGTACTCCTGTCCCTAGATGGCACTACTACAAAACAAGAGACGCTGATTCAGCTTAAAATCGCTGATGCATCAGCGAGCTTGTCCAGGACAAGTGCCATTAGAAACAGCAACAGAGAGAAACGATACTTTTAACATATAAAACACAAAGAAAAGGCTTGGACACTTAAAAGTCATTATATGTTTTTGATTCCCGAATTTTCAAAAATCTAAAAGAAATTTAAGAATGTTTTTCATCTAATGATCGAATAACAATTAAACAGTCAAGTGAATCTCTGAAAGGCGCAACAGGATATAAGATATGGGTGACAGATACAAATAATACATAAGTTCATGGAAATATATATACTTATGGAATCCACATAATCAAAAACAAGAATTAGCTGACAGAAACCAAGTCCGTTACGAAGCAAGAATGATTGAAAAAAGTAATCAAAATGATTGGTGGAATTTCTATCCTTTCATACACTTTCAAATCCTGTTAGGTGGTAAATTTTTTTTTCACACTCTATTATGGACAAAGGGATATACTATATGCTGCATTGAAAAAAAAATATCTTGCTTGATTAAGGAAAAATTATTCTCCAGAACTCCTGTAGAACATAATAAAAATTAGAAGGGCTTGAAGGAATTGATTCTTTACAACATGATTAATATATTCTACTTATTTCTCCATCGGGTAATATTTTTCCTCCGATTGCATTTTTCCCATTTCTTTTTTACTGATCTAAAAAGAGAGAGTATAAACCTTTTCGCGTCAAAACAGCAGATATTATTCCAACATGAGATCATCCAATCAAAACGATGAATTGGAAATACTGCTCACAAATGATATTTTGTAATATTAAACTTCTTTTTATTGTAATAAAATCAGATTTTAAATAAATCATTTATATATCTTTTGAAAAATGCTTTTATGTATTTTTTTCCATTGGTATAGCAAATAAATCAAAGAATTATGCCTTCACAAATCATCGATATTAAAAAAAGAGTCTATTTTACAGTTTTGCCACAAAAAAAGGGTTTCGAATAAGTAGCCAGCATAAAACAAAATATGATAGTGTGACAAAATATGAGTAAAATATATATATATATACTTGATAATATGAAAACAATGGGTTCTTCTGACAGCTGAATGCCTATTTGAAACACAAACACCTTCATATACGTAAGCTGTTCCTCTAACCACTGTATCACTTTTTAATAAATAATTTTAATTTGTAGCAAAATTATCTACTAATTAAAAATCTAACATCATTATAAAAATTTAGTGACCACAAGTAATTAAAATACTCAGCTAGTTGTATGAAAAAATAGCAAAAATTGATATCTCTTAAGAGCATGCTATGATTAATGGCAGTATTTCATGTAGTTCTGTTTGAAAATTGATTAATAGTAATCCCAAAAACAATGTTAAAAATAGTGATAAAAGTAGCTCCAAAACATCTTTATAAATTAATATTTCATTGTTTAGCTATGAACTTGACTTCGTGGTTGGCTGATGAAGTGTAAATCTGTCAATTCATGCTATTATTTTTAGCTGTTTCTCAAGTTTTATTTTATTTATTTATTTATTCTACATGGTTAAAGTTGGGGGATAGATTTATTGGAACTTTCTAGAAAAAAAGTCATTTTTTTGATCCAGCTGCACTACATGAAATATTATATCAATTTATAATAAAATCGAAACCTAAATTAAGCATTTTTAAAAGAATAAAAAATTAAAAGTCATGAAAAAAGCGCAACAATAATGTAAAGTAAGAAAATTACAAGAAAGTGTTTCGAATGTTTATATATGATTATATAACCAAATATTTACAGAAAAGAAAACCTCAAGAGATAAACCTTTTGCACTTGTAAAGGCAATTCGACGCACAATTCTTCACCTAAAACAAATATTCCGTTATTATTGTTCCTAAAATTAAATTTATAAAAAAATTTCAAAGTTTTTTCCCAATCTGTTGGAGTTTTTAACAAGAGAAATTAATAAATAAATAAAACTTTTAAATAAAAACGAACTTTTTGAAAGAAAGGCACTGAGTATAAAGAGTTAATATTCGGAGTTTTGTTAACAGAAACGGTGGCAGGAATTTGCAAGACAAATCCAACAGGGGGGCAAGCACAATATCTTTAATTTGGCCTCAAATTAACTCAAAATAGTTCATTTTACATTTAATGAAAGAAAATCAAGTATTATTTAGATCATTTTTTCTTTATTCAAATACTGGCCCTTCCTTTCATTGTTCATTGCACATTTGTAGAAACAAAATTGTTGTTATGCGATATCGCATTCACTTGTCGGATATATTGCCAAAATAAGTGCAAATTACACGTTAAATGAACGACTATTTAATCAAATGTCGGAAATCTGCAGACTTCTTCGACATTCGTCGCATTGAGTTCATATTCGATTGATCAAAAATTGTTAATAAATTAGCTTATCACCTTTGTCGGTTACATTGTTAAAAGTAGTATAAATTACAGGCTGAATGAATGACATTTGAATCAGACGTCTGAAAATCTGCTTAACATATCTTCGACATACACTATTTTCAATTTTTAGGTCTATCAAAAATTGTCAATGAAAATACGGCATATTATTGATCTACCACCTCATCGAATATTTTGTCAAATCTAGTCTAAACAATTTAACCCTTATTTGGATATTTCGATTATTTACAATATATTAATTTCAAGGAAGTTTTTAAATAATCATATTCGATAATGCGCAGCTCTCTACAACCATCCTGATATGGTGAACATTTTTGCCGACGAAACTCTAAATATCTCGCCGACGGTGGGGGGGGGGGGGGCAAGAGGCTTCCGACAGTGGGGAAATTGCCCCCCTAGCCACCCTGATATCGCCGCCTCTGTTTGTAAAGCAACTCGCCTGAAGCAGAATGAGATTTCTGAAAAAATAAAAGACTCTGAGAAGAAAATCGCGGACAATCTTCAAAAATGTGTAAAAATATAAGAATGTCGTAAATTGTGCAAAATGGTGTCGAATCCCCCATCAACGAATGACGGTGAGTGGTTCTAGTGTGATCAATCCTTAACCTAGTTAAAAGGGTGTTCCTTTTTTATGCTGGGTAGAATGAGCTAGAGATCTATTATTGTATGGAAGTTTTTACAAGACAAATTTTTCAGTAGGAATTTCTTTATTCTGAAATGGCATCATTTTATTTGGGTTTTTTAAATCCGAAAGAAGGATGTTTTCTGAAAAACAAAAACTTCTTATTTCCTAAAACTCAATAACACGTTCCAAACTAATATGTATATTAGGGTTTTGCCAAAATTCCAGGCAATAAAAAAAGCTAATAACTTAGTAATAGAAAACTAACTTTTCTCAATCCCTGAAATGAATCTCACCAGAAGAAGTGTGCAAACATCCAAAAAACAATGAAAGAATTAATATATGATGGAGAGAAAACAAAAATGGCAATCATTTTTCACGCCTACAAAGTATCCAACGAAATTATCACAATTACCCATTTAATCATAAAATATATTTTCATTTATCCCGAATTTTTACAAGACCATTCCTACTAATGAAAAGTGATTTCATCCCGAACACGTTTTGCGTGTATCTAAGTTAAAAATGCCCAAAATATCCGTACAAAAATGTCTCATAATTACGAACTTTGCAATTGTGATCAATGGAGGTGCTTAATGAAGGATTTCCAAAGCTCGGCGCCTTTAGATATTTTTTTAATTAAAAATAACAAAGTTTGACGTTCATGGCAAATTCAATGCTCTTTGGTTTCCGTGCCTGCCACGCAAGTCCCCATTCTAGGGGGTGGAATGTTAACAAACAGGAAATAAACACTTTTTAAAAAAGCTTTTAAAAATTCTACTACTTTCTTCCCCTTGGTTTTTCAACATTGCCAAAGATACAGCATAATAATAACATACATGCAATACATTTTAGGACTTAAACATGCTTCCTAAATTATGTTAATCTGAATTAAATGGTTTGGATTTTTGTCGTGCGCAAAGATTTCTATTGCGTTGTTTCATCACCTAAGAAATAAAAAAATAATAATTGGTAATTATTCTGTATTATATTCGATTTCTCTAAAGATTCAAGAAAACTTGAAGTTGAATTTCAAGCAAAAGTCTGAAAAACAAATACCTCCTCAAATCCAATCTTTTTTATACATGTCAATAAAAAATTTGAATTATTTTTTGCAAATAATTTCCTTTGTCATTACCTCAAAGTCATGTTTTGTACATCATTATCCTTTGGTAAATATTTCACAATGAAGTTTGTGTGAAGCTTCTCCACTATGCATATATACATTATCCCTCTATGCATGGCAGACCGAATGGATGAATGTTTTGTGTAACGTAATTTTTCTTGTTCAAAGCTTATTTATTTTATCTGTTTAAAATCTATTATCTTTTATTAACGTATCAGAAAAAAAATTTCTGAAATAGAAAAAAATTATAAAATTGCATCTTTTTTTATATCGTTTTACTTTATTTCTTTAACTGACAATGTGCTGACGTGCTGGCAAAAATATAGCACGTGTTCTTCCTGCTCTGGGTGCCCTTTCTTACAAAGGACAAGTCCCAGTCGGGTATGATTATTCTTCATATTTTAGGTATGTGCCCCTTCCCCCTGTAAAAAGGGGCTGTGCAAGCGAATGTAATGCGTGAGTACTAAGATGTACTCTTGGCCCTAACTGGAGCTACTGAAAAGTAAGAGAAGCACTCTCGGCTTAAAATCAATGACTGCATCAGAAAGCTTGTCCAAGACAAGTGTCATTCGAAAAATAACAATTGCCATTGTAGCGCTTTGTTTATTCGTCTTAGTTCTGTAATAATTGTGTGATTGGTTGTAATCATTAAAAAATGATGTTTAAGTGAAATGTCCATTATACCGAGTAAAATAACCTTTGTTAGCTCTTCAGCTAAAATGTTACTAATTTTTTAATAACGCTCTTATTGTAGTCGTATTACTTACACCAAAAAATACAACTAAATATTTCTTCATTCCGTAAAAATGGAATTTTTTTCAACTTCTGACGAACATGGAAACGCTATAATATTACATTGATACATACAATGTAGTATTATTGTTTAGTTTCTTTTATCAAACTTCTAATAACCAAATGCCAAAATGCAGATTTAAAAAAAAGTCATACTTTAAGTGCCTAAGAACAACTTCAGTTAAGCATTTTTTCAGACAAACTCTTGGATTCCAGCCCAACCTACTTTTCCATAACGATCAGAATGGACAAAAAAACCATCGTCTGTGACTGACATTGAAATCATTCATTAAAGTCACCTCGGCTAAAACAAAAGCTTCTTGGGGAGGCAGAAAAAGAGGAATTGTTCATCTCAGGGCGATCAAATACCGCAAGAAAAACAAAGAGTGTTTTCTTTTCCAGGGGATCTTCTGATTGACACGGTGTGCTGCTCCCCCTGGCGACAGGAGAGGAAATTTCCGCGTCGCCGAAATCCTATTCAAGTTTATTCATTGGGCCGTCGAGAGAAGACAAATACCAGGGTGCGAGGGAACAACAGCTTGTCAAACAGTGTTCGCAAATACTCGCGTGGTAAGTCAAGAAGAAGAAAGACACTCTCACCCAGACATTGTTCTTTTTCTTTTCTTTTCTTTTTCTTCTTCCTGTGATTGACCTTCGAATTGCATTTTGTGGGGTGTTGCTTATGCACAGCAGGTGGAATTTTATTTTATCCCCATGAGTAGTGTTTGACAATTGGTGGCAAGTTCAAACAATTTTTGCATTTCAGTATTATATATATATATATATATATATATATATATATATATATATATATATATATATATATATATATATATATATATATATATATACTAGCATTCCCAGCATTGCTCGGGTAATGGAATTAGCAGGGGATAACGGTGCTCGGTGCACCTATTTACGAAAATCCCCTATAATAATTACTTATTACCTATAGTTTTTTCTAATTTTGGAAGGGTCCCAGGCCCCTTGGACTGCTTATATATATGCCCTTATCCTTAACCGATCCTTAAATTTCCTTAACGATCCTTTTAAAGTATAGACTTTCTTTGCAAACGCAGGTCATCCACATTTTATTGTTATACCTAAGTTTAAGCAAGAATTTCTTTGAATACAACATTTTTTTTTTTGGGGGGGGGGGAGGTTCTGGTGCTAAAATTATTAAGCTGGTTGATGAACTGACTCTAGAGCAAGCTACATAAAATTGGCCGTGTGAAAAACAGTCTTCTCTTAAATGGAGATATATAATATTTTGAATTCCATCTAAATTTTATAATTGATTCGTTATTATCCCTCACATTGAATACAATGTCATAATATTCGGTGGAGTTCAAATATGAGACGGCATGACCAATAATATATCCAAGTTTTTATTATCATTACAGTACCAGTGTTTCAATGGCACCAGCCAGGTTTCACAGCTATCCAACATTAGATATAGATATTTGATTCCCCTCCATAGATAACTCCAGGTAAATGCGGAACTGATACCCTTCGATCCACTAAAGTCCGAATACACCCTATTCCAGTGAAGCGAGGAAGATGAGGTGCAGGAATTCTGGCTTGGAATCTCCTTTAATGGCAGGCAATGGCTCTAAGTTTCGAAATCTACACCAAACCTGGCTGGTGCAGATCTTGAATAGGTCACATCAACGGTTTGTCAGCATTAAACACTAATTTGAAGCGTGGTTTAATTTTAATCGTGTCTCTCTTTTGGGGGATTTATAGAAGAGACAGGGGATGCTGATGAAATTGGATATTGAGACTTCAGTCAGGTCAGTAAGTAAACTTGTATTAAGGACATCATCATGATAAGCTCATTTTTATTACTATCCCAGATTTAATAAAGATTGTCATAACAATTGTTTTGGCAAGTCTGATATGTATTTCCAGTAGTTTCTATCTTATGGTTAATTCTTAGTACCGAGTAATCAAATTTGAACTATTTTTGTTGTTACTACTGGCACTTGCCATGACAACCTCACTGACTGCCGTCAGCGATTTCAGGCAAAATGAGCGTCTCTTGTTTTTGAAGTAGCTCTAACTAGGGCCAAAAGTACGATTTATCTACACTCTCATCACATTCATTTGCACAGCCGCTTTTTACGGTGGGGGTACATTCACACACCTCACAGATAGTACGTTGAAGTACAACCATGTGCTAACAGGGACTCGAACCCAGGACGCCCAGATCATGATGAAGGCGTGCTACCTCTGTGTTAGGGTGTCAAAAATTTGAACTGTAGATTCGATTAAACCTTATTGCAACCTACATTCTAATCTAATCAACAAAAGTGATCTCCCTCAAACTTTCTCGCATATTCTTCAATTCATTGTATTCTTTTTCCTTTATAATATACATTCTATCAAGAGGGTCCTTTGGAATTTTTTTCCAGTTTCCGAAGTTTGCTCCTTCGTATTTGGTGTTTATTACTATTGAGTTACTATTCGATAGCCCCATCAAGTTTCCACCATGGCTTTTGTATAGGTATGATTATTAGTTGCATCATCTTCTTTCCGTATAAAATTGTGAGTTCTGGTTAAGGCCTCAAACACCTTGATTGGCCCTAAGGAACAAAAGTTATCAATTATATCTATCAGCTGGTATCTAGTATAAATCAATCATAAGCGTATGAATTCTTGACATCTTTTTGCAGACTGTACAGAACTACAGATGACCTTTTACTAATGGATTTTGTTCAAACTCGAACATTCTACATTTTAGATGCTAAATCTGTGCAGTTCTTCCTATTTTGCAGTTATATAATTCATTTGTACTCGAACAGCCAGAAAAATAGACAATAATGAATTTCTTTCAAAATTTCTCAGAAATCTAGAAATTTGGTCAAAAGTCCATGAGTTAAATTTACGGTATTCATATACAAGGAGACATGATGCCCAAAACATATTTCTGGGACTGACAGGATCTTTAATTCGAATTTTTTTGAAAAGTTCGATACTTCCAGTATAACTTGCATAGGTGAAGGAAATAAATGTTTGTTCTATAAAATAACCATTTCATATTGTAAATGTGGTTATAAAAAGATCCACATATAATATAACTGGATATTATTATAAACATACACTAAAGTGACAAAAGTCATGGGATAGCAATATGCAAATATGCAGATGGCAGTAGTATCGCAGCGAAAAAGTATAAATGCGCAGTTCGTTTTCCAGAGCTTTCATTTGTGTTCAAGTTATTCATGTGAACAGGTTTTTCGTGATTTATGGTGGCACGACGAGAATTAACAGACTGTTAGTTGGAGCAAGACGCATGGGTCATTCCATTGTGGATATCGTCAGTGAATTCAACATCCCGAGATCCACAGTATCAAGAGTGTGCCAAGAGTAAGAAATTTCAGGCATCCCATCCCATCATGAACAGCGCAGTGGGCGACCATCTGCACTTAACGACCGAGACCGCCGACGTCTGTGTAGAATGGTCAATGTTAATAGACACGCAACACTTCGTCAAATAACTGCAGGAATCAATGTGGGACGTACGAAGGACGTGTCCGATAGGACTGTGCGACGAAATGTGTCTTCCTTGGGCTATGACAGCAGAAGACCGACTCGAGTGCCTTTACTGACAGCACGACATTGCCTACAGCGACTCTCCTGGGCTCGTGAGCATATCTACTGGTCTCTAGACCAGTGGAAAACCGTGGCGTCACGGTGAGTCACGATTTCAGTTGTTAAGAGCTGATGGTAGAGTTCGAGTGTGGCGCATACCCCACGAACCCATGGACCCAAACTGTCAGCAAGGCATTGTTCAAGCTGGTGGTGGCTGCATAATGGTGTGGGCTGTTTTTACATGGCATGGACTCGGTCCTCTGGGGCAACTGAACCGATCATTGACTGGAAATGGTTATGTTCAGCTGCTTGCAGATCATTTGCAGCCATTCATGGACTTCACGTACCCACACAACGATGGGATTTTTATGGATGAGAATGTGCCATGTCACCGGGCCAGAACTGTTCGGGATTGGTTTGAAGAACATTCCAGACAATTCCAGCGCATGATCTGGCCACCTAGATCGCCCGATATGAGTCCCATCAAGCATTTATGGGACATCACCAAAAGGTCCGTTCGTGCCCAAACTCCTGCACTATCCAAACTTTCACAATTATGGACGTCTATACAGACAGCATGGCTCAATATTCTTGCAGAGGACTTCCAACGACTTGTGGACTCCATGACACGTCGAGTTGTTGCACTTAGCCGGGCAAAAAGAGGACCGACACGATATTAACAGTCATCCCACGACTTTTGTCACTTCAGTGTATATTATTATATATAGTTTTAAAAATACCCAAATGTACTCTTTATAGAATCCTTTGTAAGTCTTATGTGATTGTAGTTCGAATAGATTGCATTTTTCAGATTTAAATATTATTAAATAAATATTTAATGGATGTCTGGCATTTATCTTGCACTATAGAGTAAGTATTAAATATATTATAAGGTCTTCAGACGAATTATCTATTATTTATTTTGGTAATTTTATTAAAATAGGTTAAAAAATAAGTTTGAGAATGAATCCCAAAACAGTTACTAGCATTGCACTAACTCATGCAAAGAAAGTATAGCAAGCCAAACCAGAAAAGGGAAGTCATGATAGAAATTATTGGTTTAAAAAATTCAGAACATAAGGCTGCATATTTTTAACGTTGCCTTTATGAGAAAGCAAATAAAGAAGAAATAATACAGGAAATGTCCCTTATATATTTTACTTTAATTGTACTTAAAGAAACTGATCTAATGCTAGAAAATTCCTTTAAAGAGAAAAATTTTTATGCTTTTAATAAAATGGTAAGGTTGATTTTACGAAAGGATTGTGCGCGTTGCTGAGAATTTAAATATATATTTGCAAAATTATACTAATTTTCTTTATTATTAAAACTATTTCTAAAAAGTTAAGAGCTGTATTATTTCTAAAGAATTAAAAGCTTTTATTTTTAAAAAGTTAAAGCCTCTGTATTTTGATGTATCAAAGCGTTTTATGCCAAATTCCTGTGATATCACCTTATTTAAAATCAATTCAGAATTTTTTTTTCTAAAAAAAAAAATTAATTTCCTAAGGGGAGAAATTGTTATATCACTCAGTGAGCAATTATCTACACAATGGTTTCCGATAGTAAGAAAAACCCACGGAAAAGGGTCTCCGACCATCTATTTACATGGGAGAAGGAATATATGTCACCTAATTGTCATCTAATTTCTTGCAATAAATAAGCCATGATATGTCTTCTACCATCTAATTTCTTGTTTTTATTAGAGCTCTCTCAGATATTGAAAGACAATGATGTTTTTTAATTGACAATAAGGCAATCCTTGTGCACCACAAATTACAACACAAGGCTTTCAGAAGTAAGTGGAAACAACTACATACAAAGATAAAAACAGATAAAAGAAATTTAAAAAATTGTATTTAAAAACCAAATAAACAAGACTGATTAAAAACTGAGGCAGCAAAGGCAATACATTTACAGAAAGAGAAAAGAGACATTTTGTGGTCGACCAAAACATGAAGCGGTGGTGGAAACTTAATCTTAGAGGCATTGAAATCCGCTATAGAATCCCTTTTCGCTTCAGAAAGTTTTGTGCAGTCAAAAAGAAATGTCCAATAATCCAAATTTCTTGATATAGTAATTGTAATTACCGTAGCCAGTGAGAAAAACTGCAAAGGGTTAAACTTGTATAGAGTGGTGTGAAAATTCATTACAATTTTGTTGCAGGATGAAATATTACTAAGCAAAAATAATTTCAGACTCTCAGTTTTCAAGGAGATTTTTTTTCTTATAAGCGTTAAAAACAACTTATATCAGTAAGTATTATAAGGAGCAGCATTTTTAAACGCAGTAAGCAATTTTTAATTATTTTTAAAGAATTAGGGTGCTATACCTAGTGAGTGAATAAACTTGGTTTAGAAATTTCGCAAAACAACTGTGAGATAGTAATTTGTATCAAAATAAATTCATGGTATTGTTCTGTGCCTAAAATCTTTTATTTAAAAAGTGCTATTTAAAAAAAATGCATTGAAATTATATAAGAAGTAGAGAAGCGAATTATTTTCAATTTATTTAGACAGTATATCATATAGAAAATGCATTAACGAAATAAATGATTCGAAAATTCGTTCAACCATATTTTTAACGCTAAGAAAAATAACGTTTTCAAGAACGGAAATTGCACCTTAAGATTCTTATTAATCATTTTTTCGCCATAACAATGGGCATAAACAGCAAAGTCAAAAATACAGCAATTCTCTTTCAATACCAATATAATTGCATCAAAAGTTAGAATCCTTCGCAGAAAAAAAAGAAAGTCCTATTTCAATGCAAATCACAATTTTAACATCGAAAATGGTCGCGTGAAAGTAGTAGCTAGGCAGCCACGAACAATTTTTCAGAGCATTCATCCTATCAGAACTTATCTTTCCCTCCAAATCGCTTGATTTCCATTTTGAAGACATTTTTACTAAATTCATCCTACCGAAAGCAAACCCAGCTTCATTTTCCCGAACTTCCCATTTCTAATCGACGCCTATGGTAACGCCCCCTAGCGGCTTTTCCCGTCAGAAACGATTTGAATAATTTGTCACCTAATGGATACAAATTTTCTTTCTCTTCCGCCAAAATTCGACTCTCTATTTTTTCTCCCCATCCAATCTTCCTTTTATCTTTCGCGCCCACAGAAAAATACCAAACGATATCAGCGGGTAATGAGTCGCGTGCCAATTATGGCGGTCTTGCCATTTCGAATTTGATGTAAATTTCGTTTTGCCTTTCTAATCGCTTGCTGGGAGGGGGGGAGGGGCGACTGTGTGCCAGGAGAATTTTCGAATTCTTATTCA
This sequence comes from Argiope argentata, assembly GCA_026289955.1. NCBI lineage: Eukaryota > Metazoa > Arthropoda > Arachnida > Araneae > Araneidae > Argiope > Argiope argentata. The sequence continues at coordinate 489,663 of JAOUZG010016704.1, read as the reverse complement.
AAAAGTTAAGAAGAATTTTTTTTCTTCCTCTGGCTGAGAGAAAGCCGAGGAGTTAATCTAATTTTGTTTTTATTTATCGTTTGCTTTTCGTGGGGAGGAATATTTTAATAGAAAAAAAGGCAAACTAATAATAAAAAGGAAGGATAAATATAATTTTTGTCGGCATAACTGAATTTCTTTACGAGGGGTGTGTACATAATTTTCAATGAGGAAAATGGTGTTGAAAGAAATGGGAAAAAAAAGTGCATTTCTCTATTTATTTATTTTTTCTTTTGGGAAAATAAGTAAATAAACAAATATTTTCCGAAATATTTTTATCGTAAAAATAGTAAAAAGATAAAAGATAGTTTTTGCGAAAGCGCCGTTTACCATAAGAAATGCATAGCTAATAAAAACGATTATTTCAGTAAAATATAATTAAGCTTTTGTTTTCTAATTTGGAAGCAATTAAGGAACGTAATGAAAAGTTTATCTTGGGTAGAACAATATTTTTATTTATATTTTTAATAAAAGATAAATAAAATTCATTTAAGTAGCAAGTTTAGTAAGTGATAAATTTCGGAAACTTAATTCATATTAAAATTTTTAACAAAAATAAATTAATATTTTTCTAAATAAAAGCAATCCGTTAAGTTTTAAACTTGATTTTTTAAATTTTATTTTTGTTTTCAGATCTGAATATGTCTTGATGTGTCTTCTATCTACATAACTGTACTCCATAATGGAAAATTTAAGAAATTTTTCTAAAAAAATTACCTTTTTTAACATTACTTTTTTCACGAGATAAACCGTTTTCATATTTGAAATATTAGATTATATATGTTGATGGATTATTAAAAACCTTATTTCAATACAAAAAATTACCACAAATCTACTCCATGTTATAAAAAAATCAATCTAATGTAATATTTTAAAATTCTATTTCTTTTTTAGCATTTTTCTTTGCCGATTTCATAATCGATCTATTTGAAAATAAAAATCGAAACATTATGGCTTATTAGAAACGTACGCATTGTTCTAAATTAACATTTAAAAGAAAAATATATAAGGCAAATTCTAATTTCTCTTGTTAACATTTTAAATATTACTATCCATACAATGTCTATTTCATTCATTTTATTATTATTGAGAAGTCTTCTAATATTTCAGTTTTTCTGTTGATCGAAATTAGACTAGAGGAGTTTGAGTAGAACAACAAGCATTCTGATTAACAAGATCTTATTATTCTAGATGCCAAATAAATGTGTAGTATTTCTATGAGTTATAAAATAATAGAATAAAACTGAAATTTCGCAAAATGCAGCACGTCTAGTTTTTCTATTTGTTTCGTTTTTTAGACTTCGTTATTGCTATATTTATAAACATTAAATCTGTTTAAATAATATGTACAAACATGGTCATAATAGAAGAAAATACATTTTTCACATTATTAAGAAAAATAAAATAAAAACTTACATTTTGATTAACATCTTGAAAAATATTTTGAAATATGAAATCTAATTGATCTATTCAATGAAAGAAGACGTAGGGCCATGAAATTCTGAAAACTTGTACTATCAATTCCAAACAACGCATTTTAAAAAGCCTAAAAATATTGCTTAATTCTTAAGTTAAAAATAGTTCGCCTCCGTATGCATATTTACTCAGTCTAAATATCCATTCTCTAACAAGAATACAGGAAGGCAATACAGGTTTAGTAAACCTGTATTGCCTTCCCTTTATTTATGACTCATCAGATTTTATGAATAATTTATCAATATATTTAAACTACAAATTATTTTAGATATTATTAGATTTAAATATGTGCATTCTTTCAAAGATCAGAATATAATCGTCTGCGTTTTCAGCGGCCGGCTTTTTGGCATAGTGTTTAATGTATTAGAGAACTATAATGACACATGCTATTGGGAAATTCATCATTATTTCATTCTAAATAATAATGTTAAGGATATGCGAGACTCTTAAATCTTATAAAATTATTTATAATTGTCACTTATGCCGTTTAAGTTATTTATAATTGTCACTTAAGACATTTTAAAAGAAAAAAATCTCTAATTAGATGCACGAGTCAGCACACACTATTATAGTTAGAACAGTTGCATATTGATAAATTATTGCTTTTCTTGATTTTTCAATAATTTATTTGATAGTGAAGATAGTTGCCTGGGTGAACTGACTTGAAAACACAAATTATCTTTTACTTTGTGTATTTTTTTAAACATTAACAACAAAAGGCACATGATTATACCATTGTGTAGCAGGCCTACAGAACTACATAAAATTTCTTGGGAGAGAGCCGAAATTACACTTTCCATAGTACCCGAGTCAAGCTCGCTTCTGTAAGAAAATCTTCTATTCTATTAGAATCTAAGCAGACAGAAAGAGGCTCTAATAGTTAGTTCTAAAAATGTTTCTTTTTATAATACCATGTTTTTTCATAAATATAATTATATAGATAAAGTAAAAAGGCAAAAATACTAAATTTAAACATATAATTAAAAAATAAATTTTAAAAAGGTGACTAGAACCAAGGACTTTCAATGTATGCATCTGTTGTGTAGTTCTGATCACTATATTACATTGCCGACATTTCGAAGTGAATTGAACTATTAAATATACTTAATAGTTAGCGATAAAAATTTGTGAATGTATATGTGTGTATGTAAAATTACGGTTTTTCTTTCGATAAAATTTGATCAAAATCGTTTGAGCCGTTTCCGAGATACACGGAATAATTTTATATATATTGTACCATGCTTCGGGGTTCGAGTAGATTGAGAATTGATAAAACAATCTCTCGAAGATCACGAGACATTTATTTATAGAAATCTCTTGAAGAAGCAGGGAATTACAGCAGCTCCAATTAAGCTAATATAACAGGAAACAGCATTCAAACACAGAGTTCTCTATTGAATCAGACAGATAACAACTTCTGTGCACTGCACAATCATTCCAGTCTTCAATACTCCATCATGGTCAATCGGGCTGTGGTATTTATACCTGTCTTGGCTTGAAAATCTAGGACTTTCGCCAAGGTTCGGGAAGGTACTAGGTTATATCGCTTAATAATGATCCAGAACTATCTGTTTTTGTCAAATCTCACCAAAACGCCACCAAGTCATCAAATTCCTGAAAATGCTCTTTTAAGTAAAATAAGCCTAAATTGTGCAATTTTCGACCCCGGCTGCTGTATTCGAAGCCATAATCGATGACTAAGTGCTGATCTAATGGATGATGATCTGGGGCCCATAATAAAGCATACTCCAGATATCTGGGGAGATCCTTGTTTTTGAGGATACTATTATAAAACGCATCCTTTAGGCTGGTTCCTGTGATTTTTGAGAGCTTAAACCCGTATAATAAATCGTTGCGAATGTTTGACCACTTGTGGTGACTAGAGAAGTGCCGAATGAGGCCATGAACGAGCCTCACCTTCTCATCTATCGTCGTGTTATAGCACTCAGACGTTAATGTATGTTTTGAGGATAAGTCGTTTCATAAGACACTTATTAAGTATACAAGCTCTGGCAAGGAAACTGAGACGAGCCCAGGGAATAGAGAAGAGCAGTATCATGCACACCTAGAGTACCTGTAGGTTTACAATAAGATAGGAATGAGACACAAATATACTTTGGTGCATGTTTAGCCGATAGAGGCTGTTTAGTTTGTAGAGATATGATAGCATAGAGGAGCATATCATTGTTTGGTTTGTACACAAATTTGACAAGGGTGAACTATATACTGCAGCAGAGGGCAGATGTGCATCAGCTGTGCTTCTAAAAGCAATTAGCTTCATATGTCAAGTAGTTCTAAAGTTATAAGATAGCTCTGAAATAATAAAACTATCTTATTATTATGAACGTGATAACTCACTAAAATACTTCTGAGTAATTAAGATAGCTCTATAACTAAGAGATCGCTGAATCACCAGAACCTCACTACATCTACCCGAGAAAAAACCACCTGTACACAACACCAGAACTATAGAGAATTAGTACATAGCAATGTATTGAGCTTGTAAACAAGGTCATGTACTCCACTACTGCTAAGAAGAAATATTGAGAATCAACTTTCTCATAATCTATTTCAGATCTGCCTGAGACAGCTCAAGACAAAGACATATTTACAGAAATATTTACAAAGTTTGAAACAATATAAAAGAATCGCTCATATAAGATGCGAATTATAAAATGTTTCTCTATAGGTGTAAATCTAAAGGTAAGCACTCCAGCCTACGATCCTATGCAATCTTTAAAAAAATTAAGTAGATATAATTCTACTGGGTTTTAAAATATATGGATATCACATATTTATTAAAAGTTTTAAAACACAAGTTTTAAAAATAAAGCTGTCTCTATATTAGTGTTAATACAATAAACATTAGCAAGGCATTGAAGATGGATATTAGTTTTTTGTTAAAACCCTGGAGGAAAAATTAAGAATGATGATGATTAAATGTTTCTTTTCTGTATAATTGATACATTATTTCGTAAATCTCATGACAAATGACGAAAAAAAAACTTATCAGCCTCTTTAATTTATTTTTCAACTCAGAACAAGAAAAAACGGGTTGGCAGTATTGTAGAGTGCAACAGAAGTAACAATAAGCTTTTCTCAGAGATAAAAAATTAAATTAGATTTAATCGGGCATTGTAAGTTCACCAGAATTTTTCTCAGAGCATCGATATTCACAAGCGTACTGGTGAAAGCCACTTTCATCGAACTAAATTTCACTGCAGAGATTTCTTTATGGTTATTGCCGTATCGTTCAACTTGAGAGCTGCCGTCGATATATCTTTTGATGCCGTTTGAAGTGCAAGAAAGCCATCGTTGCTTTTTAACATAAATGTGAAATGCTGCCTTTGGATTTTAAAAATAAAACTGAAAGGAACTATCAAGGAAAAAAAATAACCATACCATAATAGTTTGGATTTTAACAATGGAAGCATAGATTGGTGTTGCAAATTTAAATATTTCTTTGCTTTTCAGCAATAAATAAAGAGTTTTTGTTTTGAATTATATCGGATTAAACCCGGCTGGATTGGTTCTTTCTAAACTTTCGCGGTTACTCACCAGTTAGGATCCTATACCCTTCCTGTCGCGAGACCTTGACACAAATGATGACATTTTTCTTGGTAATAAAAGTTTATTATGAATCATGAATTAAATGATCGATAATTATTTGCATATATACAATAAAATTACAATTTAATCTCAGAGTTGCCTCTGGAGCTTATCGGGGTCAATACTAACTATCGCACAACTCTGAGTCTCTTTTCACTTTGTCTTCTTTTTGCCATGCTGACAGTAGAGCTACGTGAAGGTTAAGGCATCTCATTAACGGACAATAAGTTATGAAATGTGGATATTTGGCTTGAACCTAACCTTCTTTCTGAATCTCTCGTCCGATTTTATAATGAACATTTTTTCATTGATAAAAGGGAACCAAAATTTGATACGGAATTACTGATGCATTCAGAAGACAACATCGAATTTCATTGATAATCCATTGCGTCTTTAAAGATATTGCGCTTACTTACCTGAAGTATATAGATAGACAATTGATCAAATTTCTGGCGGATTTCTTTTCAATTTTGGTAAGAATTTATTTTACAAGCATTAAACATGCGTACCAAATTTTATTTACTAAGCACTTTGCGTTTTAGAGTTTTCGAGTTTAATTGTAAACGAAATGACAGACAGAAAGATATATTTACGGGGAATAGATTTCATCCAAAATTTGATGGATGTTTAAAATTTGATATTGAGTCCGTTTAAAGAGTTGCATCCTTCCAGCTGAAAACGTTTTTGAGTTTTCGTTCTCGCAGACAGACAGACTGACTGGCCAACAGACAGTCACATATAATGTCAAAAATTGATTTTTTGGATAATGAACAGAATACATGCAACGCAATTTAATTAAGGGGGTTTTAACTTCTTGCAATTTAATTTTATCATGAACTTGAAACTCCATCTCAGGAAATTATTGGAAAATAAATATAACCCATGTTCCCTACTTAGTTTAGTTTAATCATATTAACTTCTCATTTTAAAGCAACTTTTCCAATGTTCCCGTCAAATCAGCTGATGACCAAAGCCGACTATCTGGACATAAGAAAATGAAATTCAAAAATAGATAAACCATACATTTAAGTTTTTAATATTGCTATTTTGCCATAGATTTCACTCTAAATTTATGAATGATATACGCTATGAATAAATTCTATGTAAGATTATTAAAATAAAATGGTTTTAAACAACATAATTATTAATTAATTTAACATTTAGAAATTTTCTGTTGGGAAAAACCATTAGCATTCTATTGTGTTTAGGAAATTTAACTGAAAGTCAATACAACCAGCTGTCTTAGTAAAAAATTGACAGCTAAAGGTGGCTAGTGAGGAATAAATAAGTTGGGCAACCATCAAAAATATCAATAGTTAGATTATCTCGACAATCATGTTTTTGATTGCATTATGATGTCATGGAATTTGATTCCTAGAGAATGTTTCCTAAACATAATGAACAGAAGAGATGCAAGGTGGAAAAATATAAAAACTTTAATGTCTACTATTTGTTTATGTCAAAAAAAATTTCTCAAATGATCATCAAATTATTCATAAAAAGTTGAATAAAAAGGATCAAAACTAATATCTATAGATAGCTAATATATATTCAAAATATAGAAAATGATTTTGAACAAAATGATTCAGACAATATTTTTTCTTTTAAAATATTTGATCAGGAAAACATCGAATTTCATACCAAACGATAAAAAATAAATTGCGAAGTCTATTCAATTTTCGAAAAACAGAAGGAATACAAATTTAATTTTAATTTCTGCCGAAATGATGACGCACAAAACAATGAAAAAAAATCTTTTTGAACTTTTCAATTTTCTTTCGAAAATGAAATTGGAATATCGAATTCCAGTTTTGTATTGGGAGAGATTGTGTTTCGTCCGAAGAGAGCAAGATTGCTATCGAAAAAGCAGCCCTTTCCAATCTCGCGGGAGTGCTTACGACGGTTGTGGTCTGGTCTCTTCCAATAGTTGCAAAAAAATCTGAAAATATTTGATTTCTCCCCTCGACATAAAATAACTTATGTTAAAAATATGATATTTTTGACCAATCGCTTGAGGATATGTAAATATATTTATGAAGGAAATAGAACGAGCATTTGGTGGAGAAGAAGTGCCCTAAAACCGGTTTAGGTCTTTTTTGGAAACAAAATGTTCAATATCAGTCATGTCTAAAGTGAAAAAGGATTTAAGTTTAAACTATTCATATATTTGTTCGATCTTTTGTGGCAACAGTAATAAAATATTGTTTTCTATTTATTTATTTGAAAAAAGAGTTAATGCACAGGTCTTGAATCATAATTAAAGTAATTTTGATGGGTGTTAAAATAAAAAATGGACATGCATGTAAACTGTTTTTTTTTCCATCAATTTTAGCAGAAAGAACTTAATAATGCGATATTAGTCGACATTTAGAATATCAAACGGTATTGCAGAAATATCATACAATTTGTGGTGCAAATAGAGATTAGCATCTAAAAAAATTAAGATAATAAAAACTTAAATACTTTAATCACTATAAACAAGTATATAAAATATAATTTTCCAACTTAAAATTTTGAGGTCATAGTGCAATAGTCTGATTTATATTTATTAAGACGAAAAAAATGGTAGTAGTTATCATTTCACACTTTTTTAACTTTTACTTTGACCATGCAGCTTTTAATTAGAAAAAAATTACCAGTCTTAGTATGCTATTAAATGTAAACATTTAATTTAGTTTTCAATTTTATGAATTTCAATTTTTTTAAATGCATTTTATAATTATTATAGAATTTTAGAATCAAGTTTTCAGAAATTTGTTACTAGATGGCGCCTCATGTATTAAATCAAGAATTTAAAAAAACCACTGATTGATGCTTATATTCAGTATTTCTAAAAATAGTTTATTGCCACCTAGAACATAAAACTACACACATTTTTTTAAAAAAAATTATGTGAATTTATAATTATTTAATCTATTTTCTATTTACTTTCTCATCAGCAATTCTAAATTCCCAAATATTAAACAAGTCAGCTATTTTAAATAAAATAAATTATTTTCACAGAACAGAATGTGATTTATTAACATCCTCTATTAAAAAATTCAATATTTGAGAAAAATGTAATAAATGCAGATAAAGGAATTATAAAGTAAATTGCATATTTCTCATCTTCTTTATACAAAAATATAGAATATTCTTTATTGTTTTGGTAAAATAAACAATAAAGATTATTCTATGTTCCCAAATATTTATTCTTGGAATAAGATATCAAAATTCCGTAAATATTTTTACGTAATTCTTCTTTTACGGAAATAAAAGTTTTTGGGAAATTCAAACTGTGTTTTCCATAGTTTTTATATTATCTATTTGCAGAAAAGAACATTATGTCACTTTTATTTGAAATCCGATGTAGCATTTTAATTTATAACAGTCGACTATGCAATCATTTGTTAGTTAGAGTTTTATTCGCTTTCGCTTTTTGATTGGTAGATAGCGTGTCAGTTGACCTATCACATTTGAGGCTTGTTTTGCCAGTATTGTTCTAAATATTTAATGAACTTTTTTTATTACGTCATAGTAAGTATTTATATTACACTTGAAGGTGATAGAGTGAGAAATAAGAAAAAAAAATAATGCTTTCATTAATAGAAGATTAATTACAAGCGAATTTAAAACAATATTATTTATTAATTCTATTTTAAGACGCACCGTTTCGGAAACACTAATAAATTGTTTTCCAACTGGTTTAGCTTCTTTGAGAAGCGGAAGGTTTTCGTCTCCCGGCTAGTAATTGTTTGATTACCTAAGCAATATACGTGTTAACCCTGCATTGTGTTTTTAACAGTAATGGGGCGTCCAACTATATCAAAAGAAGAAAAATATACAAAGACACAATGGGACTCGGCACCTCAAAATTTCGGAAAATCTATGAAAATGTCGATTTTCTGATTTTTATTGAATAATGTTCCTTGAAACTTTGACTTGTTAATCTGAAAATTTTAAAACAATCCGACAAGTATTTTATGAGATATGGAACTATTTTATCAGACGCGATATCAGCTGACATGCCCATTTCCTGTGTTTACATCAGACATATTTCATGTGCGAGTAGCCAAGCCAAGCCCCCTTTTTTTTCCAAGAAATAAAAAGAGGGAAGGTTTGAAACAGTAACAGTAAATCCTCATTTATTTATAGTTTTACCGCTTTCGTTGAGGTTTCTGATAGAATTTATCTTTGGTTATATTATAATCATTTTGAAAACAAAACTGTCTTTTTCAAGACTACTGAATTTATTTATTGTTTACCTGCTTTTCAATTCATTTCGAAAATGCCTCGCATTAAAAAGAAATCCCATTCCCTCGCTATGAATAATAATACACCATATTAATTTGTAATATAAATTTTTTGTACATTTTCGGTCATTTTCAAGTATGCCGTTACTGCTTATGTTAATTATGCTTTGATTATTTCATCTGTATGCCTCATATTAACATAAAACTATTATAGAATTATGTTTGAATGATTATATATTATTTAAATATTATGTATTTACATTAACTATTTCATAGTGAAAATTTTTTGTACATATGTTTTTTTTTATCGCATGCATTGTCAAGAAAATTTACCTACTTCAAAATGACTGATTTCATTTGTTTTTCAATTAAATGGTCTCGAATTTTTGCTGTGTATCATTAGCTATATGATAAACAGAATTGCAGATCATTTTATAAAAATTTTTACTAAAAATTTTATTGAATTAAAAAAAAGTGAACATTTTATAATTTTTTTCCTTAATTTTTCTAATAATTCTTATGTATGGTAATTGTCAGCAATAAATATGATAATAATGTACATTAATAAAATTAGTATCTTAAAACTTACAAATTCCATATTATTTTTCTGAAAAAAAATCTAACTTCATATGAGCTTTTTTACTATAATTTTATTGTGTTGAATAATTTAAAGCTGTTTTTCTCAGTTTGCCTTTTTTCAAAATTTTGTCTGCTACAAAATGCTAAAAGTCAATCATATTTTATTGTAATTGTATAATTTTTTTCTGCTCACTCTTAAATATATGCTTAATAGAATTAGCGATGGATTTGTTAAAATTTTGATGAGATTTGTTTCTAAAAATATTCAAAGTGAAAAAATCTGATTTTTTCCAAAAAAATTCACAAAATTTTGTAAAACATTTTTTTTTCACAAACTAATATAGATATCAAAAAACGGATTCCTATTTTTGTTACCTGGATTGTGAGGTCCCCCTCAAAAAATTTGAGAGAAATATTTTGACAATTGCACAAGAAGAAACATTTAAAAAAATGCTCAATTTTTTTTAAAGATTTAAAAAAATTTAATTTGTAACTTTTGAATTTGAAAAATATTTGAGAAATCTCGGTTTCTACATAATTAACATCTATCTATCACAAAAGTTAATAATTTTATTAAAAATTGTGTGAAAAAAAATTTTTGGTACCGAGTCTCCTTAACGGTTTCAAGAAAGATTTTATTATGAAGTGAGAACATTATGCTGTTTTGGTTTAAGATTTCTTGAAGCTACAAAATACCTATGGAGCAAATTAGCGATTTATTACAATTGAGGCATCATTTTTTTTTTGCCTTTTAGGGTTATTAGAAAACAAAGCAGAGGGTTGTCACATTTGGGGATTCTTACGAAATGTATTAATTAATTTAAGTCATTAACGTATTCAAACTTATCTACATCTACCTTTTCATCTACAAAAATTGAGAATAAAGGCTTGAAAAAATGTATAAATTAAGACTTAAAAACAGCAATGTTCACATATGATAACTTGAAATTTGCAATCGTACATTTTCACTTCCTATTTTGATTTGTTTACAAAAGTTCTTTATGTTCATAATCTAATTTTTTATATCTACCGTAAAAGTTAAAATTATGAGCCCTTTCTTCTGAATTTTAACTATTGCTAAAATCTTACTCTTTTTTCAACTAGGAATTGCACTTTTTTGTCCGTGATATTTTTAAAACCGGTTGTTTCTATTTACTTTGTAATATGGGGGGAGGAGGGAATCGATCCCTTAAGAAACCTCTAGCCAGATATGCATGATTTCAAAATGACATGGAGCATATTCAGTAATTCTAGGATGACATTGAAGCTATTCAGTAATTCCAGGATAACATCGAGACTATTCTGTAATTCCAGGATGACATCGAGGTTATTTAGCAATTCCAGTATTATATAGAGGTTATTTATCAATTCCCAGGTAACCACTTTCTATATTTTGTAGTATAACTTTTTTTTTATTTAAAATCTATTTAATTAAGAAAGAGCAAAATATCTTCCAGTTCACTCTGCAATTTTGGGAAACTCTGGGAAGGCGGTGCTAATTCTGATGTTTTCAAAACTATTCATTGTTTAATTCCTGGAATTTTTAAGTTTTCCTACGGAAAATCCAACAGATTCTCAAATCAACCGGAAAAATCCCTTTCCAGTTAACAATCTAAGGAGTTAAATGCTCTTATTAGCTAAGAGAACACGGGTTAATTGAAGGTAGACGAAGCAATTAATATTAAAAAAATTGGTGGATAGTTACTATAATATAAACTCTGGAAAACAATTAACCAATAGAAGAAGAGCTGAGCTTGGCTCTATTATGAGAATGCGTTCCATGTTATATAAATTTATTAAGTAACTGATTTGTTATCTGTTCAACAAACTAGTGATTTTGTTAACAGTAAAGATGAGCATTAGAAAGACAACGTCTACCTGCATATCTGTGATCAACAGATAAATCTTTAATTGCACAGATTTGTTTGGAGAAGATTTATTTTTATTGTCTTTAACAAATTTTCAAAAAAATAAATTTATTATCTTTTCTATACATAAAATTATTAGCATAATCTATCCATTAATCAGATATTTTAATGCAATTGTCTGCATCTTGGAAGAATTAATTTATGAGTTTATACTAATTCTGTTATTTTATAAATAAATTATAAAAAATAAGGAGAATTTGAGAGTTTTTTGGAAGAAAAATATTATACCTAATTACTTTCAAGCAATTAAGTATAAATCTCCTTACAAATTTTTCCATTTTTCCACATGCAGAAATTTTACAATTTGGATTTTTTCAAAAAATGATTGCCACCCTTTTTTATCTTCCACGTCACTCCGTACGGGTAATATCCTTATTTTATAATATATAGTTTGCTTATTAAAAATGCTTTTATTTATTTATTTACTTATATTTATTTAATTTTGATTTTAATGTTCCGTTTTACACATTTTTTTTCATTTTATCTTTCTATTAGTAATATAGCTGAATTTGATTTAATTATATTTCTATTTTAATTACCTAATTTTTTGCTTCACTTTATCTTATATCTATTTAAATTAAAATTTTCTATTCTTTTTATTTTTATTTCCTTTAAATTTTTTTGTTTCACATGATTATTATTGTAAGAAGAATTGCTTTTTTGTTAATTAGACATTCTATCTCACTCGAAATATTCTTTTAAATCTTGAAAGTTTTAAAATGATAAAACAATTTTAAACTGTTCAAATATTTTACAGAAATCGCTTAAAAGTAATATCACATTTATATCTTATAAAATAAAAATAGTATTCATATCTTTCAAAATTATTGCATAATAATTCCTTAATAATACTAAAGGTAATTTCATTTCTGTAATATAAAACTAATTTGATTATTTAAATTTAAGATTCTTCTAGCTCTCTTAATTTGAAAATCTAAATGCTTTCTGTAAAAATATAATTGATTTATTGTTATATTTTAGTAATTTAAAACTTGAGATTGTAAATAATAAAACAAAATAAATTTCTATAAATAGTAAAATAAATTTACGTAACAGAAATGCTGGAATATTCTTTAATACTTAGCCTAATTGGAGTGCCATTTCAAATCTACTAAACATTTGAAAAGAGGTTTTTATAACATCGGAACATAACATTCCGACCGTTTATGGAAAAATATTGTCTGCAAAAGAAAAAGAATAATCCTCATTACTTATTAAAATGGAATCATTTATTACTATTTTAAATTCTATTAATAAAATTATTTGCTTTTAAAAATGAGGCCTTTTTTGAGACAGTGAGATCTAATCATTATATTGGAAAAGATTTTAAAATAATAATTAAAATATTTTAATTGTTATTTTTAACACCGAATGATATATTTCTGTTTTGTTATAAAAGCACTCCATTCAGCTAAATATTTATCGATTATTTAATAAATTATCTTTTGTTTGAAAAGATAATTGGTTTGTTTTTAGCTTTAATTATTTTAATAACTAGTTATATACAATCTATGAGAAAAAATTATTTAGTAATACATCAATAAAAGCATTTATAAATTAGTTAATGTAGTTTTATTTCAAATGTATTAACTATTTTATAATTAAAGTTATTATTTATAATTTCAAATAATAAAATCATCTTTACATCTAATCAAAAAATTTGAATATCCACCTTAAGTATTTACATTTTTTTATTTTAAACAAGTTATTTCCATATGTTATAATATATAAGATATCATGTAATGTATATCTTATATATATAATATATATGTTATAATAAATAAAAGATTTTTTATTGTTATTATCATATAATATCGAGCAAACATGAATAATATAAACATAAATTCTCTTTCTGTGCAAATGTGAGTGCTACTTGGCGTTTTGTTTATGGAACCATTTTTTCCTTAAATGATTCTTCTATTTCATGTAAAGCGTTTGAAAATATCCTCGAAAGTATGCAATAATATTATTTGTACCATAAATATTTTCAAGCCGTTTAAATATAACATAACACTTTTACGTTAACATAACATAAAAACCTTTCTTTACATATTTTTGTAATAACAATATCGATTTCATTGTTCATTTGAGAATGAAAAAGTTGATATTACGATAACAACCTATCAAAATAGAGAAAGTATGATGATACTCTTCTAAAATAAAGCTGGGATTCGATATTACAATTTCAATTTCAGAAGAAAGTTGTAAAAGTTTTACTTTCCAGCAAATTTCTTTAAATTTTTGGATTTAATTGCTATTTATTTTTATTTGGCGGTATTTTAAATCTCGTACCAATGTCTGAGTATCTCATATCAAATGGAGAATCATTCTCTGAAATCTCCATATTGAAATTTTTCCAAAGAGGAAACTTTTGATTTCAACCCTTTGTATTCACTAAAAAGAAAATAACCATATCTTAAAATTAAACGCATTACATGAAAATAAAAACATACATGTACTCCAGTAAATATTTTTCATCTATTTAAAAATATTCCTCATAATGAGTACAATATACAATCCCATCAAGAATTCAAATGAAAGATTCAATCAAAATTTATTCATATAATGGTAATCCGATTCACTACTAATATAAATTCATTTTAAAATTATTAGAATTTGAAGATAATTTTATCTCAAATATGTGAAACTGAAAAAGTTAAAAAAATTCTTCAAATAATCGAAGTCTTGATATTTGGCAATCAGAAAAATATTTAAATTTATAACCAGAAACTGAATGAGTGTTTTAATTCTAATACTTTTTTATAGTATTTGTTTCGGTTGGCATCTTTCGGTTTTATTCTTATTATTCAAAGGATAGCATTTCATGGAATTGGATAAACTAAAAACGTTGCGAATGTTTTTATGGAACTCCGAAATGCATCAGTGGATTTTGTTGGCAGCAGAACTATTATCATAGGAAATGGGTATACACATAAATAAAGTTTTACTGTACAACTGGAAAATAATTGTCATATGAAACGTTTCGCTAGTCGAGTTCTATCTTGATCAATACAGATGTCAAAACATTCATGCAATTATTGAAATGAGAATCCCATAATGGTTTGAATTTATTATGACTTTTATATGAATTTGACTTTCTTCTACTTCTTTCATTCCTTCATATGAAAATAGTGTTAAACAATGCAAGTATATTGTAAAATTCATATAGTTCATATAGTTCTTTATTTCAGATTGCAGGTACTCCTTATTTGTTTACAATTTTATATCTTCAATAGATATAAAAGCTTCCAACAACCCCAATTTATCTAACTTGGGCATTTCCTAACCTCAACCAATTTAGAAAACAAATTGTTCCTTATCTTTTTACTTTTTCGTATACGTAGTATAAAGAAAGTATAGCAATCATTAAAAACTTAGAACTTGAGATTTTGACGATTCTCTACATTTTAGATCTCGTTGAATTTGAAAAATACGTTTTTGAAAAATATCCATCTGTCTGTTTGTCTGTGACAAAGATAGCTCAAAAACTGCTTTTGATATACATAGTTGAAATTCAGTATACAGTAATATACCTTTGCGGATCTGAGTCCTATTTTTTGAATCCTATTTTTCAATTCTACTATTAGTTCACACTCTCCAATGTATATCTTTTTCAAATTTTCAATAAAATACTTTTTATTCATCCACTTGAGTTCAAATACATTTTATTAAAGTGAATGACACTCGATGTTAATACAGTTTTTTTCAAATACTAATTCACTAATTTAATTAATTTTTAATACTCTAAAAATTAATTAAATTAAGAATAAGCGTTGTATAAGAATATATATCTTTAGAAGGAACGACCCATATCCTTTACCTTTGAGAAGAACAGACCCATACCGTTTCTATGTGGATTCTCAATACACCATTGCATGTCCGTATTTGTGCGCTAATGGCAAGACCTTTATTTCTCCAGCAGATACAACAATGTCCACTCTTACTTTCCTCAACTCATATACCAACTTCTTGAAAAAGAAACCATAGTCAAATTAGGAAAATCAGTACGTTCTCTAGACAATCTCATTGAGATCTATGAATATGTTGTTGATCTAGTAACTTTTCCTCATAAACTGCATGGATTTCGAAATACTTTATATGATGAAAGGACTGTACAGCTCATTCAAATAAGTGAAAATTTAAAAATATGGGACATCAATGCCAGGCCTTCATTTCAGATTGGAAGAACCGGTTATTTAGGATGCTTATTTTGTATTTTATTTATTTGAATTTAGGACGTTTTAATTTTTGGTGGACAACATAAGATGGATATATTGCATATAACATTTGCATATATGCTTTGAATTATACGTAGGAAAAAAAATATTATTTTCATGTTTCCTTAAGTTTGCTGTCGATACTTTAGTGATTAATATCAGTGTTTAGTGTATTGTTCAACTTTAGGAAATCATTGCATATTTTGTTCATAAGTCAATTTTCATATTTATTTCAAGTATGGTAAATAAGACATATTGCGAAAAAATAACAGTTAAAATTATAGAAATATTTCAAAGAACTATATATTTCATTCTTAGTTTTAGTGTGAGTTAGGCTAACATAACAATATTCTATACGAAAATACAATATAATTCAGTAATGACATAACATTAAATCTTTTATTTCATGCTGAATTTTCATAATAAAAATATTTGGCACACCATATAATAAATTAACTTTACATTCCTTAAATAACCAGTGCACTAAACAAACTAAATCCCACTTCAGTGCAAATAACAATGTATCTTAATTTCGTTTCCCTATTTCAATAACAACATAAAGATTAAAAGGAAATCTTCTATGCATATTTCAGTGTATCGCGTCAGAACATGATTTCTTGAATGGTCAAAAAAATATATTTCTATTTAGTTAAATTATATTTCTATTCATTTTAATCGTTTCATTGAATGAGTCACTTTAGTACTGCAAACGATCCAAAAAAACTTTGTCTCGCTTTCATTGTTTAAAAAAATATCCCATTTCCTATTGATTTCATTTCATATAATCACGTGCTCAAAAGTGACATTTTTCTATGTTTTATTTGCTGTAGTCATTAGCTTATTTTTTTAAATCAGAGCTCTTGTAAATGCAATGAAAATGTGTAATTAAAAGCTGATTTTTTTAGGTGCTCGTGCAGATAATAAAATTTTTATTTTCCCCCTGCGGATTTTTATTGATGCAACAAACCTCATTCCCAAAGCAATATCATATTCAGACATGATAAAAAACTTTAAATAATTATTTTATTCATCCATAGCATTAGTAAGAGCTAGTGTAACTAGTTAATAGTCAAATACAATATAATAAAGTAATGCCATAGTATTAAATCTTAAGTTTCTTGTTGAACTTTCATAATGAAAATATTTGGCACATCATGTCGTAAATTAAATTGACATTCTTTAAATAACCAATGTACTAAATAAACTAAGTCTCACATCAGAGCTAATAACAATGTATCTCAATTTAGTATTCCTCGTTCACAACATAAATAATGTATAAGTTTAGATTGAATAATTACATGAAGTACGGAATATTAAGCAGATTGTATTAAACTTTGATTTTATTTTCCCCACTCTATCGACATTTACCAAGAGTCTGATGATGAAAATTTTCGGCAATGGCTTCTGCCGAACTTGGCGAGAATTTCAACTAAACAATCCGAGAGAATGCTACCAAAATGTCTCTCTTGGGCGAAATTCCATCAAACTCTTCCAGGGTCCTTCGGAATAACTGGATGGAAGGCCATTATGGCATCCGCCTGAGGATACTCCATGTGGATGAAGGATGGTTTCATCCTGTCTTTACAGCAGCCCGGATCAAACGATCATTTGTCTTAAGCTAAATATCATTTACTTCTTCTGTTCCCCCAGGTCAAACAACTATTTGGCTATTATGATGGACTCTCTTACAAGACAAGATATTTTGATTCCTTTGAAATTAAATATTTTTCGATACGATACGTAACGAAATTAAATATTTTTCGATACGATACGTAACGAAATTAAATATTTTTCGATACGATACGTATTTTGTCGATACGTAATGTAGAAGTTTTAGTGGATGAAGAATCAGTTTTTGGAGATGAAAATTGTCGAGTTTTTTTAAAGAAAGAAAATCGAAACAAATTATTATTTCTTGATTCCTAGCTTTTTCTTAAATATGTTTGCTATGAAAAAAAGGTAGAACACTGAAGAGTTCATTCATCGATAATTGTTAAGTATGATTCTGAAATTTTATTGTTATGTTGATTTCAAAAACGTTTACTACACACTTTATTTTATCCTGTATGAACGTGGTGTTGTTTTGAATTGTGATTTTCAAAGCTTCAAAAGGCAATAGTAGAAAACTGGTGATTTATCACATTTGAGATATAAATTTTTCGCTTTTAGGGTTACTAGAAAATGAAAAAGAAGGTTGTCGCATTTAACAAGATGCGGCAATTAACCAACAAAAAGTTACCACTTGGCTTGAATGACGGTCACGTATCCGATTCTCCTGTCTAGCCAATACGGGCAGAGTTGTAAGAAGTTACCACTCAAAGAAAGGCAGAAAAGAAAAATGTGAATAAAGCGAAACAGCGAGGAGAGGTACTAAAGGTAATATTTATTTATTTAATTTCCAATTGTTTTAAATGGCAGAAAAAAGTTTTGAAACTCGATCGAATTTGAGATGGGAAAAAAACCCCATCGTTTTTCTAAATATCGAGGCATGTGTAATCTAATAGTCTCGTGATTATTTCAAACTTGTTAAAACTAGTTAATGACTTGAATTCAATTAAGGCAATTCCTAAGAATTAAGAATCTAGATACTTTGGAAATCAATTTGTAACTTTAGATGGCAATAAACCTTCTGCATTATTCTCTATTAACTTTAAAAGCGAAAATTGAGGCTTCAAAAGTGATAAATCACCGATTTCTTGCCCACGTATTTTGAGGTTTCATAAAATTCAAACCAAAGCAACAGTACGTTTTCACATAATAAAAAAAGGGATTTTCCAAAAAATTATTTTGTGACAGAATTCGCTCTGCTATAGAATTAGATATAGCTTTGAGAAGGATGCAATGTCAACTTAATTTTTCTTGATTAATTAATGAATTTTACTTTATGCAAAAGCAGCTTTTTAATTTCAACTTTTTTAAATTTTATTCATCTTGAAGTTTTTATAAAAACTTAATAAATAATATTAATAATAATTTAATTATGAATTAAATTTAAAAATTGATGAAAAATTTGCATTTATAGTCCGTTTAATTTTTAATGATTAATTTTTTAACAGATGAAATTTTATACTTTTTGAATAAAATTCGTAGTTTTCATTTCGTAACTGTAAGTGTAAGAGATAAAAAAACCCTCATCACTAGTACTTAGATTTATTTTTATTTTTGTCCCTCTTATCATTTGTTTTGTCATTTAAGTGTGCGTTTTTTCAAGCTGTAGTAACGTAAAAAAAACTCAAAATATCATAATGGAAATTCTGCACTATAATAATTATATAATTAAATTTATGTGTTTATCTTATTTTCACAAATATTTAAATAAAAATAGTGTAATTAACGGTATATCCTTAATTCATCGGGGCTTTTTGTTGAAACAAAATGGTCAAAAGGGATAATTGTTCTATATTTTTATTCATGAAAATTTAAATTATTCTTTTATAATGTTTTTTCTTTATTCCCAGTAGATTGCTTTGATTATTCATTTTGTAAATATATAGTTTGATTAAGTCGTTCCTTTTTATGCTGGTGCTTACTGAATGGTATGTGGTCATGTTACCTCCGTTCCGATGAACTAATGTATCTCCTATGAGAGGCAGAATTTCAATTATAAAATATATATTGTCGCATTTCGGCTTTCTAGCACAGAAGTAGCGCGTCTTCCAAGTGCTCAGGGTGTCTCGGGTTCGAGCCCCGGTTTGGGCATGGTTGTTTTTCTTTGTGCTATCTGTGAGATGTGTGACTGTTCCCCCCGTAAAAAGGGGCTAAGCAAGCAAATGTGGTGAATGTATAGCTAAGTCGTACTCTTGGCCCTATTTGGCGCTACTTCAGAAACTAGAGACGCTCCTTTTGGCTTAAATCTGCTGCTGTATCAGCAGGGGGCATGTCCATCGGCAAGTGCCATAAGTAACAACAACATATTCTTGCATTCCGTTTAGATTTATACTGTCATCAAAGTCTACATCCTGATACTTAAATAAAAGAAGAAACACATCATGATTGTTTCATTTATGTTATTTTCTAAAATCAAAATTAACTACTTTCATAGGTTGTGCCATTGGACGGAAGTGGAATAAATTAGACAAATTTTGTGTGTGAAGAATCCAAATTATTTTTTTAAATTTCTGCAGAGGATTAAATAAAAATTTAAAACGTATTTACAAATATAATTGGATCCAAAACATACTTTTATGTTTGGGAAATAAAAGGGAAAATCACTACAAAGTAAATTAATAAAGGTACGTTTTCCAAAATATTTTAAATTCAACATTACCATTCTTTCGACAGAGATTAATAGAACATAAAATTGAAAAACAACTTCTCACCAAAATATTTAGTTCTTATTTTGTGCATGAATTATGAAAAATAATAATTTTAAAACTGTATTCTGAAAAATAATAATTTCGAAATAGTATTCGGAAAAATATTATATATTGAAAAGCATGTTCAACTTTCCATAAAAAGACTAAGAAATGCAGTTAAAATATAATTTTCTCGAGAATGGTGACTTGAAGATAATGAAATTAATCTTTTCACACTTTTGCACTTTATTTAGAAAAATTATATTGAAATATTGAATTCCGGTTTTGTATTTAAAGATAAAAGAAAAGTTTCCACCTATAAACAGACTAAATGTAGATTTCTTTTAAATCCCTATAGAAGATACTATTCAAAGAGTATAGTTATTCCTAAAATATTGGAAAATTCTCTTCTTTTCTCTTCATGCGATAGATTTTACTGAGAAAATTCAATATATTTTGCATGCTTTTAAGGATGTTTAAATATGATTATAAAGGGAAATAGAAAGAACTAATTGGAAAAAAAGATAGCTTATCTCCAGGAAAGAAAATGCTCGATATTATTCATGCTTGGAAAGGAATACAATTTGTAGATTTTAAATATTCAAATATTTGCTTTATATCTATGCCAAAAACAGTATGCTTTTAATTTCCTTTTTTTAAAATTTGCCGTAGGATGTACTGCTTTATGAATATAAACTTTGATTATTATAATGTAAGAACATTATATTTCTTTGGGAATGAGGTTTTGTGGCGTCAACAAAAATCCGTAGGCGAAAAATAAAAAAAATATATTATCTGCACGAGTATCTAAAAAAAATCAGCTTTTAATAACAAGTTGCCACCGCATTTACAAAAGCTCTGATTTTTTTTAAAAAACAAGTTACTGATTTCAGTATATAAAACCAAGAAAATGTCATTTTGAGCACTTGATTATATAAAACTAAATAAAAAGGAAGTGTGATATTTTTTCAAACCACAAATGTGAAACTAAGTTTTGTTGGTTGTTTGAAATTACTAAAGTGTATAATTCAATGAAACAATTAAAATGAATAAAAATATGATTTAACTTGCACGAGCACGTGGTGCTTGGTCGTTCAAGAAATTATGTTCTGACACGATGCATTGAAATACGAATAGCAGATTTCATTTTAATCTTTATCTTCATTATTTTTTTATGTTTTTTTTTATTTCAATACATATATTAATTGATTTTAAAATAAATCCACTATATTAAAAGAAAACATTGCATTAATTTTTCTGTATTAAATAACATAACATAAAATAATATATATTGTTTATGGTTTTTATTATTCTACATAAACCATAAATAATTGTTTCTAGGATATTTTATTTTTCCGTGAGTCACAATGAAAATAAGATATCAACATTTTTGAAATCAGATAGCTTTTTATTCTTTTTGACTAAAATTACTAATAATTAAATATTTTTTATAGTTTTTACTCTAAAAATAATAGTAAAATATACAAACACAATCTTTTGTTTATGTAGAGAATATTAACTTTTTCACAGCGTATTGCTTATATCATGCTTTAACATTTATTGGAAGCGTATATGCATTAAATATCTCAAAAAAAGATAAAATCAATCACTTGTTTAGGAATAAAACTTGGATTAATTTTGTAGCCATTAATCATCAAAAATGGATTTGAATAATTATGTAAATTTATGTAAAATTATGTTTAATATAAATTTGAATGTTTTGTAAAACATACAAACTAATAAAATCTCAAAACAGAAAAAAAATCTTTTTTTAATAGACAACTCTTTTGTCAATTTTTATTATATTCAATCCTTAATAAAAGAATTTTCAAATAATTATCGGGTTTTTAATACATAATAAAGCTGATCTTTTATGAAATCTATTTTTAATTCCAAAACAGATGACGAATCATATATTTAAGTGGTATCGATTAAAAATGAAATATTGTCCATTAGATGAAAACTTGAAATCAATTTTCAATTAATCGTCCGTTTTATATGGTTGTCACTTTTTATTGCCTAAATAATAAGACTGAAAAATGAGGATATAATTTTAAAAGTTCTGTTCTGAATGATTAATATCCATTCATCATGATTAATGCACATTCATCATGTCGTTATTGATCGTCTGATTTCTGACTCCAATGAAAACCTTAAACCTCATACATAGAATATTTTTGAGAATATGAATGCGATAAAAATTTATCCAAGTCAATCGATATAATTGGATAACTATTTCTGAATCAACGATTGATTTTAATCATCATTTTCAAAAAAGGTGGTTCAACCATTTGCGAAATCAGAATTATAATAATTATTTTTCTTTATAAAAAAATCATAGTTGCGTGTTTATGTTTACGTGTGTTTTTAAATTAGTATTGTTATAAACATTTTTACATCCTGCTTTAGGTGAAGAAGGATATTCTTTCTAATTATGAAAAAAAATGTGTGTTTATTCAAATCTTAAAGCAAAAAATATAGAACTATAGATTTGAAAAAAAAATCAGAAATGAAATATTTAATTAACGTTTCTTATTAACTTCTCTTAAAGAATTTTTTTAAAAAAATAATATTTTTATTTTAACTTTTTTCTACAATTTAATATGTAATTTATAATTTTTTAAATATTAATCATAAACTCTTCAAATGCATATTTATTTCTAATTCTCTGACTGGAATCAGAGTTTAATTGAAACAGATCAAATGATAATTATCATGAGATATGCAATAAAACTATATATTATTTTCAAGAAAATGCAATACCAAAAAATTCCAAAAAAGGCACCCGAAACTGAATAACATATCAATTACTAAATTCCTCGAGTACTACATGAAATTAATCCGTTTAAATAAAAATAATCAAAAACTTTTTGGGTACGAATTAGGATTTTAAACATAGTATATTATAACCTAATCTAGTCCAAATTTATTTATACAGGCTTTCTTAGTATTTTCAGCAAAAATATAGGTCCAAAATAGAATGTTAGTTCTGTATTATACTGAAGTGACAAAAGTCATGGGATAGCAATATGCAAATATACAGATGGCAGTAGTATCGCAGCGAAAAAGTATAAATGCGCAGTTCGTTTTCCAGAGCTTTCATTTGTGTTCAAGTTGTTCATGTGAACAGGTTTTTCGTGATTTAGGGCGGCACGGCGAGAATGAACAGACTTTGAACGTGGAATGTTAGTTGGAGCTAGACGCATGGGTCATTCCATTGCGGATGTCGTTAGTGAATTCAACATTCCGAGATCCACAGTATCAAGAGTGTGCCGAGAATATGAAATTTCAATCATCACATCCCATCATGGACAGCGCAGTGGGCGACCACCTGCACTTAACGACCGAGACCGCCGACGTCTGTGTAGAATGGTCAATGTTAATAGACACGCAACACTTCGTCAAATAACTGCAGGAATCAATGTGGGACGTACGAGGGACGTGTCCTTTAGGACTGCGCGGCGAAATTTGTCTTCCTTGGGCTATGGCAGCAGAATACCGACTCGAGTGCCTTTACTGACAGCACGACATCGCCTGCAGCGAATCTCCTGGGCTCGTGAGCATATCTACTGGTCTCTAGACCAGTGGAAAACCGTGGCGTCACGGTGAGTCACGATTTCAGTTGTTACGAGCTGATGGTAGAGTTCGAGTGTGGCGCAGACCCCACGAACCCATGGACCCAAACTGTCAGCAAGGCATTGTTCAAGCTGGTGGTGGCTGCATAATGGTGTGGGCTGTTTTTACATGGCATGGACTCGGTCCTCTGGGGCAACTGAACCGATCATTGACTGGAAATGGTTATGTTCAGCTGCTTGCAGATCATTTGCAGCCATTCATGGACTTCACGTACCCACACAACGATGGGATTTTTATGGATGAGAATGTGCCATGTCACCGGGCCAGAACTGTTCGGGATTGGTTTGAAGAACATTCCAGACAATTCCAGCGCATGATCTGGCCACCTAGATCGCCCGATATGAGTCCCATCGAGCATTTATGGGACATCACCAAAAGGTCCGTTCGTGCCCAAACTCCTGCACCATCCAAACTTTCACAATTATGGACGTCTATACAGACAACATGGCTCAATATTCTTGCAGAGGACTTCCAACGACTTGTGGACTCCATGACACGTCGAGTTGTTGCACTTCGCCGGGTAAAAGGAGGATCGAAAAGGATTTGGTATTACGTTCAAATTATTTTAAGCATGTATCTGATAGAAAGAATTGCTAAAAGAACTAAAACAGTTAGATACATTCAAGAAAATGTAAGTTTATTATTTTGTCTGAAAGTATTAAAAACCGTATACTTAAAAAAGGTTGTTTTTTAAAATAACGTAAATCGTTCAAGTGCTTTAGAAAATTTACAGAAATTTTTCAGCATAGTCGAAATTTTAATGTAGATTATAATTTTTTAAAAAAAATAAAAATAAATCTATTAGTATTAAATTATTAAATATACTTTCAATATTTATCTGTTCATTTATGCCAATCATTTTTTCAGTAATAAAGTTATTTTACTTTTTAAGTAATATTGAACTATGAAATATTTATTATTTATGACACATCTTATAATCGAATGTAAACAATATTTTTCGTAATGAGGAATATAAAAATATAATTAACTATATTAATCAAAATATTAAGACTTATCATATTACTGAAATAACAGTTGCAAAAAATCATCTTCTATGTTTTAAATGTTTTTATATTTCTTTTACTCTTTTTTAAAAGGAAGCCAGTTTTTAATTTCATAAATTATGAATACATTATATATTAGCATTATCATCCAAATTTTATAAATAGATTGTTAATTGCTGATTAAAAGCGTGAAGGTAATAAAAAATTATAAAAAATGTTTTTTTAAATAATTTAATTTTTGCTATCATAAATCTTTTTATTATAATAATAATTCTTAGTTACAAAACAATTCGTTTTTGTTTGAAAAGCATAATGTGTTTATTCTTTTAAATGAATTCATTTTTCAAAATGGATGATAAATAAATTATCGTCTGCATATCATTAAATAAATTATCGTCCGTATAAAAAATCCAAACATATTATAGAATGATTTGTCTTTCCTAACATCTAACTAACCATTATTTTATTTATATATGGTTTAATATGTAATTAATTCTATACGAATCACTAATATTAATTTATCAGAAGGCCTGATATGCTTATCTTAACAACAAAATTATCTGTTTCATTAATTAAATGTTATTTTTAACTGAATATTCATAAAATAGGCGTAAAAAATATAAATAAAAGAAATGCATTTATTCGATATTTTATAAGAAATACTAAAGAATCATAAAACAATTTTTTATTGTTATTGCTAAAAATTATTGAATAAATATGAGAATATAATAAAAACAAATTTTCTTCCATTCGAAACATCGTTGAAATTGAAAATGTTTGTTCCAGAAGAAAGCTGAAATGATTTTGTGGTACCAAATTTTCTTTCTGCTTACACTGTATAAACACATTTACATATTTTTGAATAAATATTCGAAAAATTATTATATCCTGTCAAATGCACATGGGAGATATATTCTGTTCCCTATTTTTGGAACAATACAGGCTACAACACATTTCATAATAATTTCTTCCAACTCTCATATAACGGCAAATTTTTCCAATTTCAATCTCATTACGACGAACTTAATTTTTGACTCTCAAATGAAACCGGAATTCTACATACCAATCTCTTTTTGAAGAAGATACTGAGAAAATATTTTACTTCCTTTTCCTCGGTTGCCGTTTTTAATTTTGATTTCAAAACTTAATTTCATTTTCTTGCAGAGTGTCAAAAACTGCATATTTTCAATTTAATTCTTTGCTACTTGATTTGAATTTTAGAGATATTTTTTGAGTATTCTTGTTTCTTTTGAATATGTGTTTTAATTTTGTTAGAAAGAAGTTTTTTTTATTGTTAGAGTAAGTTATCAAAACATCAATTTCCCATTCGAAAACGTAATATATATAATGAAAGAATTCTAATATTCAAAATCCTTTATCTCGAATTTTAGCAGATCTTTAATTTTAGAATTCCATAAGCTAAAAAAACATTTTTAAAAAATATATTATGAAAAATTTTACTAAGCTAGAAATATTAAATGCGTATTTAGAAATACCTACACATTTTTATGTTTCCGAAAAATCTTGATCGAATTATCTCTAAAATAATATGTGTGTTAGCGCATATCTATGTGAATAAAATAATTCACAAACATAAAGGAAACATTCGGATGAATTTGACACACAGGTCTGTTATCACAAATGTAGATGCATCATAAATCGTGTATTATATCCATTAAAAATATCCTTGAGCATTATTTGAGGTATCTGCATACTTGAATATATACAAATGTGATACCTTGGAAAGGAATTATCTCTAAAATACTCTGTCAATTTTTGCATATCTACTTAAATGAAATAAAGATTAAAATGAAATCTGCAATGCATATTTCAATGTATCGTGTCAGAACAACATTTATTGAACGGCCAAGCACCACGTGCTCTTGAAAGTTAAATTATTATTTTCATTCATTTTAATTGTTCATCGAATGAGTCACTTTAGTTATTGCAAACGATCCAAAAAAAACTTTGTCTCGCATTGATTGTTTCAAAAAAATATCCCATTTCCTATTTATTTCATTTCATATAATCGCCTGCTCAAAATGACATTTTTCTAGGTTTTATTTGTTGTAGTCATTAACTTGTTTCTTTTAATTAGAGCTTTTGTAAATGGGACGGCAACGCGTTATGTAAAGTTTATTTTTTTCAATGCTCGTGCAGATCATAATTAATATTTTTATTTTTAGCCTACGGATTAAAAATTTTATTTTTTGCCTACGAATTTTTGATGGCACCACAAACCTCATTCCTAAAAACAGTATCATGTTTTGACATGATAATGATTCAAAGCCTTAAACAAACAAAGGTATGAATTTGTCACACAAGTCTGTTATCAAAAATGTAGATGCATCTTAAATCATGGATTAAATCCATTAAAAATATCCTTGAACATTATGTCAGGTATCATTGTATTTCAGTATATGCAAAAGTGATACTTTGGAATCGTAATGGCGTATGTAAATGATATTTAAAATGTAGTCTTATGTTGAAGATTGTAAATTATTTTGAAAATTTGCATGCAATCCTTTGATTTTCAAATTCATTCTTTGCTTTCTCCACTACAGACGCATTTGAGGGGCATTACGCGCTGTATTTCCTAATCACTATATTTGGAATTAGAGGAGGAAGGGATACTCGCAAGTCGAGACTTTGCTGTGATTTTGGAGATTTGCAGCTTCTCTATCAATATTAACTACTCTCATTATATGAAATCTGTGTCAAGAAAAATAAAAAATAAAATGCTATACTGCATTACTATACAAATGATTGCCTTATAAATTTGCAGAAATAATACTGCTACTTTTTTGAAAATCCATTATTACATATTTATTAACTTTAAAAGATCTTAAAGGCGAGGAATACATTTTATAAGTGATTTTATTCAATAAGTATTTGCATGGCAATTATGTTCGACGCAACTTTTCTAAAAATTAAATGAAGAAAAAAATTCTTAGGTAATCAAAAACATTTCTATGCAATATATTGCACAGTTTCACGATTTTTTTAATTCACTAACTTTTTGCGATTTTGAATAAATATTTATTTTATAAGTAAAAGATCGTTAGTATTACAAAATATTTTGGGCTGAAACTCGTAATTTTGAATGATGGTCAGAGGACAAGGACGGCAAATGATCTGGCGTTCCCCCTTCCGACACCACACAAGCAGGGGGATGTTTGGTCTTGACGGATTTAACGCGCAACAAACAAAAATAGAAGAAAATAATCAAGAAATGAATTTGAAACGTCTAGACAATCTAAAATCCACTCAACATTTCTGTCCTTGATTTCTATCTGTACATACCTACATTAGTAATTATCAAATCAAAAATAAACTAAATGAAATACAACTATACAAATATCTTGAACCAAAATACTAAAACATGCATTATACTGTGAGAGTGCTAATACTGCTACATCTAAACGACGTGTGATATTAACCAAATTAGAAATAAAAATTAAATTTAAAGCAGAAACCAAAAGGAAAATATAAGATGAATCCGACCTGAAGACTTCCTCAAAGGTCACCCTCAGGCAAGGATTTAAATCAGGATTTTTTTTTTCGGTGAAGATCTGACTTTCGTTTAAAAATTTACCCCTCGTGACCCGAAAATTCCAGGAAATTGAGGTTTTGGAGTAGATTAGTATGCCGAATTAAAAAGCAATTTCACAAGAAAATTTTTTTTAAATTTAAGTAGGATTACAACAAATTATTTAAACTAAATAACAAAAAAGTATAAAACCTAAAACTAAAATCATCAAAATATATACCAAGGTTTTGCAGTTAAAATTAGGGTCACTGAGTTAAAATCATACAATAACCGGCAAATTATTATTATTATTATTATTATTTGATTAGAGCAATTTGCTATAATTCTATTTAGATGCTAGAAAAATTTTTGAACTAATCTGCCTGTTATTGTGTGATTATAACTCAGTGACCCTAATTTTAACTGCAAAACCTTGGTATATATTTTGATGATTTCAGTTTTGGTTGGTTTTTGTACCAAATTCGAATTATAAAGATTCATTTCTGATTTTATTTTGATCAACCATAAATTGTCTTTATTTGTTTTTTAGTCCTTGTTCTGATTTTATTGAATAACGACAAAAAATTATTCTAGCAATGTACATAATTTAATAAATAACGATAAAAGCAATGTAGAAAATGAGAAACCATTTCAAGTCAAAATTTGTAACTTTCTGATAGGTTTACTGATATTACAATCGTTCTCCAAAATATTTTCAAAGTCAATTGCTTAATGTCTAAAGAATGCTTATCTCCAATGAAAATTTCAACTAATTTGCTTACGATATATTTTAACTGCCTTTTACATCATCAAATATCGTTAATCAGAGAGTCAAAATATAGCATAGATTCAATAAGTGACATTCCGAGCTGTAATAACCTAGTCGATTCTGATTAGTCACAATACTGACTCATAAAAACTATCTACTGGTTTGATACAAATTTATTTTAAATGTACATAACAGCTAGAGGCTAAATTGAATAAAATATGTTAAGTCAAAATGCAATGTTTACAAACAAAGAAAAACGATTCACTATGACTAATATATTTCATCATGAATTTAGGCATTGACTGAAGTAAAAAGGAATTATTATAGAATCCAAAATGGAGAAAATAAATTTTAACATAAATATTCCGGTGACATAATTCATTTCTTTGTAAAGAAATTTAGGTACGGATACATTTCCGAAATTTACATCAAACAATAGTAAATAATGAAAAAAAAATTAAAATGAAATTTGCCATGCATATTTCAAAGTATCATGTCAGAGCATCATTTCTTGAACGGCCAAGCACCATGTGCTCGTGTGAGTCAAATTATATTTTTACTCATTTTAATTGTTTCGTCGAATGAATCACTTTAGTATTGAAAACGATCCAAAACACTTAGTCTCGCATTTAATGTTCAAAAAAAAACATCCCATTTCCTATTTATTTCATTTCATATAATCACTTGCTCAAAATGACATTTTTCTAGGTTTTATTTGCAGTAATCGTTAACTTTTTTTGATCAAAGGTTTAGTAAATTCAATGGCAACGCGTTATTAAAAGTTGATTTTTTGAGACACTCTTACAGGTAATAACATTTTTATTTTTAACCTACGTATTTTTGTAGACGCTAGAAAACCTCATGCAGAAAACAAAATCATATTCTTATATGATAAAAAAAAGTAATAAATTTAGTTTTGATTTTGCTAAAATGAGGAAACACAAAACACATCCCTTTGAATTTTTCAGTTTAAATTTGAAAGAGTGATTGGAATATTGAATTACAATTTTATATTGGAAGATATTGTTTTCTATTGAACAATAGCAACCAACGATCGTAAAACCAACCATATTAATATCAATATAATATCTATTATGGTGGCTTTGCCTGAAATAGTTGCATAAGATATGAAATGGTTAGTTTTTTTCTTGATGGCACAAAATATCTTATAGCAAAATATGATATGTTTGATCAAATGCTCGAAGATATATAAATATGTTTATACAGGATAGAGAAAGAACGTTTTAGTTGAAATAGATGCCCTAAAAGCAGTTTAGGTCTATTCCAGAAACAAAATATTCAATATCGGTGATGTTTGGAGTGGAAAGGAAGTTGGATTTAAACTATTCGCATATTCCCCTTAGATTTTGTGGCAGCAGAAACGAAATATTTTATGTTTACTTTGTGTCTCTTTTTAGAGCATAGAAAAATACGCAACTATTTTTTATAGTCCTGATACTGTTTTTATGTTGTCTTTTCAACGTATTTATAGGATAAGTACACGAATGATAAAAGATGAAAGAATAAAACAGTATATTTTATATTAGAAGTAAAATGTTGAAAATAATTGCTTAAACGAAATATTTGTATTATTTGTAAAAGCCCGAAACACTGAACGCGCTATGCAAATTCGAATTTGGATTAATTTCGTAACAATCTTTGTTGCATGTTCACAAAATAATCTTCATTTTGTGAGTTTTTTAAAACTAATTATCTCCTTTTTTCGATTCTTCCAGTGAAAGTTTGTTTAGGTTGTTAATTTATCAATCAAATATGAAACAAAAGCAAAACCATACCGAATTCTTCGACTTGCTCGAAGGCACACGTACTTAAACCATAAAACTGAATGACCGGGCAGCCTCAAAAACAACACTGGCCGAAACTATGGTAGAGTGGTAGAGTACTAAGGTCCATCACCGGCCATGGTACAATCCTCCCCGTAGGAAGTACGTCCTGTTATCGCTGGGAGGAACTTACTCCCACCTATTGGTGTACCCTCCAGGGTTGCAAAATCCAACCACCATGCCGGATGCATCTCATTTTCATTTCGAAGTGCCTTCCGGGGGGATAAAACAAAAACAAAATTGTGATTATCAGCTGAGTCATCAATTCCGACCCTAACTTTTCATAAATCATATTTTTTTCTTTTGATGTCAAAAAGTTTATTTGCGGTAGACATCTTCATTTACTTTTTAATCTTATTTATTTTATTTTATTTTATATTTTTTACACTATTCATATTCTTTTTCTTTAGTTAAGTTCTTTCTTTCATCTCTTTTTAAGTTTTCGCTCCAAACTGTATTAAGATGGACAAAAGCAATAATTTTTTTATAAAGACTTTCTTCATCTTTCTACATAGATAACCAAACAGATAATGAAAAAAAATATTTTCTTTTTGAGATATTGGTTAATGTTATAAAATATTCTGCCTGTAAATTTTGTTGCAACAGTTGGAGAAACTTTTGTATATTTGAAAACAGTAAAGAGTGTTGTATCAATTCAGAAAAGTACAAAACACATTTGAATGTTGCAATAGTATATGTGTGTGTGTGTGTGTGTGTGTGTGTGTGTGTGTGTGTGTGTGTATGTGTGTGTGTGTGTGTGTGTGTGTGTGTGTGTGTGTGTGTGTGTATATGTGT
>JAOUZG010016704.1:434483-457611 GCA_026289955.1 Argiope argentata | reverse complement strand
GGATGTGTGTGTGTGTGTGTGTGTGTGTGTGTGTGTGTGTGTGTGTGTGTGTGTGTGTGTGTGTGTGTGGGTGTGTGTGTGTGTGTGTGTGTGTGTGTGTGTGTGTGTGTGTGTGTGTAGTATTTTTCCCAGACTATACAATACAGTCCGTACAATACCTAGACATGCTCAGTGTCAAATTATCTATCGGATCTTGGGAAATATTGCACTCATCAATCAATGCTCTCCCAAGTTCCGGCATACATATAAGACATGGTTGAAGCAATGGTTGCATGGCTGTTGCAATATCCACAATGCATGCTCTCTACTCCAGGCTAACCGCAGGTGACAGTGAATTCCAATCAGTGGAACACATCTAACAGGCCTACAAGCACGGAGACCAATCTGTCCTAGGCATCTGTGCACGGTCTGCCTTGAAATTGTCGTACCAGAATCTGAAGAGAGCTAACCTGACAGGTTTGATGATGCGCTCCGTCCGTTTCTTTTGCAATAATTGTCAAATACCTCATCGGTCCTCATTTGACGTTGCAACTCGAGAACAACCTGTGCTGTAACGTCTACTCACATTACCATCATCTTGAAATCGTTGCCAACGCCTGGAGATGTCACTCTGGACGATTCCACTTCCAGCTGGGTACGTTCATATTCCAGATGGTCGATAATTATACCAAGTAAATCTTACTATCGGTATCTGGTGGCTTCCTACAATATGCATATGATTTTTGAAGATGTATGTAGTCATTTTACAAGTGATGTAGGAATTTTAGATTTCGATTTCCACGTGACTCTGAATTATCCTTAATTTATGGGCATAAGTGTATTTTATATTCAAAGTTTTATCATATTCTCGAAGCTACAGGAAAATAATAATATTTATGCCATGGAAATTGTAAGGACATTCAAAAACATTCGATATTTTCATGACTACATTTTAAATTTTGATATTCAATTCTGAATGAAAAAGTTTTGATATTGCGATAATATTATTTTTCAAATTAAAGAATACTGTTGTTCTTTTGCAAAATGACACCAGGTTTTGATATTCCAATCTGATTTTCCAAAGTAAATAACAAAATACAATTTTCAAGCCAAATTCATATAAATTTTTCATTCGGATATTTAATTCTGATTTTCGTTTTGAGATATCTTAATTCTAGTCCATATAAGAGGTGTAATCATTCTCTGAAATTTTCGTATATCTAAATTGCAACCTGAGAGTACAACTTATTTCTTTCTACACGAATATTAAGGAGAAGTAAGTTTTGGAATTACAAGCATTTCATAAAAGGAAATACACAGATTTTCAATATTTTTCTTTCACTTAAAAACTTTTCACATTACAAGAACTACTGTCGAATGCTACTTACAGTTCTTTAGGAAAGATCCATGCAAAATTTATTCATGAAAAGGTATTCCGATACACCGAATGTACTCCCATAATTTCCTTCTAGAAAAATTTACATTTCAATAAAATTTAATCTAAACTTTGTGAACCTCTAAATATTTTCAATGCACCAGGGGGAACCTCGATGTCTGGCTGTTTAAAAATCGGAGAAGTATTTAAATTTATAACCAGAATCTGTATGACCGTTTTCATTTCTATGACATGTTTTCAACGTTTATATTTTTCGCTGGATTCATCTTACGATTTTATTTTTTAACTAGAAGAGTTTGATTTCATAGGATGGCAACAGCAGAAAATTTCAGTCGCAGAATTCGAATGTCGGAAATGGATAAACGCATAAATAACGTTTTGCTGTAAAACTGGAAAAGAATGGTCATAAAGCATCAAGCTGGGCTCTTCGAATGTAGACCTGATCTATTTAAATATAAAACGATCCACATAAGTGTCTCATAAAAGAAAAGATTAAATCGTGTCTCATACCATGGGCAGCATTTATTTTACTTATATATGAATTTGACTTTCCTATGTTTTCTTTGTTAATACATAAAAAATAAATCATGTCCTCAAAACTGCAGACAAATAGCTAATTCATCATTCATCTAATACTTTTACTGCAGATACTCACTATTTTTTTTATAAATATATAATTATAATAGATATAGTCTCATTTAACATTTTAAATATTGCTGTTTGGTTGCTGATTTCGAAAAATATTTTCCAGTTTTTTTCTGCGTTTTAAAATCATTTATGTAATGGTTTATCCTTGCTGATAGCTGCTACTGCTTTGTCTGTATTCTTCAATATTTTACAATGAAAAAAGTCATTAGGAAGTCATTTCTATTCAACTTCAAACTCCTGTTTTCGCCAACTAAATTTGCTACCACAAACTTTTTCCTATTCCTAGAAAAATGTTGTTGTTGTTGTTAGTGGTCATAGACAAGCTTCGCTGAGGCATCAGCTAGTTTTAAGCCGAAAGGAGAGTCTCTGGTTTTAAAGTAGCGCCAACTGAGGTCAAGAGTACTACTTAGCTATTCACTCATCAAAGTCACTTGCACAGCCCCCTTTTTATAGGAAGGGGGACATTCATACACATTACAGATAGCACACAGAACAACCATGGTGGAGCCGGGACTCGAACCTGGTATTCCCAGATCATGGGAAAGACGCGCTATCCCTACGCCAGAACGCTAGCCCTAGAAACATGCATAAGCCTATCCACATCTATATTTGTTTGGGATATCAAAGTAGTCCATAAATTTTATTAATAAGTACAATTCACATCTAAATTATTCGTTGATTAATAGGAATTACATTTGTTACATCTGTTATTTGAATTATGTAAAGTGATCAAACCCACGTGCATGATTCTTCCGAAAGAATCGCAAGATTGAAACAATTCTGCTTCATTGAATTATTATATTATACGGAAAATAAAATCACAGAATTACGAATGACTTATAACTGTATCAAACGGCATTTTACTGCTAGCGCTCACAACACTCCTTAACATAAATGACTCGTAAAAGAAAAAAAATTAAATCTTGCCTTATGCTATGTACAGCATTTATTTTATATATATACAACTTTTCTTTGCAAGAAATAAATCCTGCTTTAAAAACTGCAAACAAATAATTTCATAATTTGTTTCATTTTTTAGCGTATATCCTAACAATTTGTTTTTGAATATATAACTGTAATAAATATAGTAAAATTTAGAAATTTGATTAACTTTTTGACTGCTTTATTGATTTGATTTAATAGAATTTAATAGATCAAAGCACATTCTTGATTATTCTGAGCCAAATATATGAGCAGAATTAAAATTTGCTTTTATAAACACTTAGATAGAAAAAATATTATTTGTTTATTATCAATTTATATCAATGCATTTGTTTTGAATTACCAATTTTTATCGTATGCGGTAAAAAACTGTTAGAAAATTTTACATAGAATTATTTTTAACTAGATCAAATGGTAAAAAACCAATCATTTTAAGAAGGTTAAAAGATGGGATAATTAACTTTGTGAAGAATGTTTTCTAAACTGTTACAGGAAAACTAAAAGCAACGGATGCATTGTGAAATAATTGTGGTAATGATTATGTTGCAATAAATTATGGTAATTAAAATGTTTTGGACTGATAATGTGTTGCAATAAATTGTGGTAATTAATTAAAATAGAATGTACAACAAATTTTAGTAAGTATACTTTAGATTTCTTAAGAAAATGAGCACAGAAGGCAAAACAATTGTAATACCTTTACAATTTCCAAAACCAAATGATTATGCTTTTCTTTCCTGGGTAATAAATGAATACATATCAATATTCTATAAACTATAATATGAATTAAAAATTGGTGAAACTAGACCAGTGTTATATTTCTGAAAAGCAATTAGTTTTCATCAATTATTTTTGAATATGTAGCTGCTATTTCAAAGTTAATTTAATAAAAGAATTTTTTCAGATGGTAATATATATTAAAAAAATTATGATCGCATGGTCCGATTCAAATTGACAAATATGAGTACATCTGTATGGCATATGAGTGCTGTATCTGTATGGCATAGGAGTACAGTTTTTAACTTATAAAACTGTACTTAAATGCCAAACAGGCACAGTTTAGTATATAAACTTTGAATTGAAATTAAAATTGGTGAAATTTTAACCGATGCTCTATTTCTGAAAAACAATTACTCTTCGTCAATTATTTTTGAATATATTGATGCTATTTCAGTGTAATTTAATAATATATCTAATGTAATTTATTTAATGTAATATATCGAAAATAATTATAATTCAGTGGTTCAATTTAAATTGACAAATCTGACATACGTGTGACTTCTTATCTGTACAATTTTTGATAACAGAATCTTCTATATAAAAATATCTGTAATATATAAATGAAATTGATAGAAATAAGACTTATTGTAAAAAAATGACTATAAACGCGTTAAAGCATTTTATATATTTTCCACAAGATACATATAACTGAGTTATAATACATAAAATATGTTTCTAAATTTATAAAATAAGTTAAGCTATATATAAAATATGTTACTTTAATTATAAAATAAAATTTATGTCTTAATTTAATTTCAATATAATTTGGTCCATTAAATACTAAAACAAATTAAAAATTCTACATTTCTTAAATAATGAATGAGAAAAATAAATTAAAATATGTTTCAATATAAATAAAAAAAATATCCTAATATGTATTTCAATTTTCAAACACAAATAAGGTATAAATATAGACATAATAATTACGCCATTGTAATTAATTATTTTAAAATCCATATAAAATACTCAGCGTAAAGTCTCTTACGTTTACTTTCCACATTATAACCAATAACCTGATGATGAAATTTTTCCATAATGTTCTCTTCAGAACAGAGAGAAAAGTTTAACTAAACAATCCAAGAGAATGTCTCTCTGGAGTGAGACTCCATCAAATTCTTCCCGAGTCCTTCGAAATAACTGAATGGAAGGTCATTAAGACACCCGCCTGAGGATGCATCATATGAATGAAAGAAGGCGTCATACTCTCTATATAGCCACTCAGATCAAATGGCCATTTATCTTAAGCTAAATATCATTTACTTCCTAGATCCCTCCAGGTCAAATAACTCTTTCAGTTTTATAATTGACCCCATTTTGGTTAAATGATGCCATTTGAGTGAAAACTTAATGTAAAAATTGTAATGATTTGAAAATTAGTATACAAAAATAAAAATCGTCTGCAAAATGAAAGAAATTCTGATATGAAAATTATTATTTATT
Source organism: Argiope argentata (assembly GCA_026289955.1). Taxonomy (NCBI): domain Eukaryota; kingdom Metazoa; phylum Arthropoda; class Arachnida; order Araneae; family Araneidae; genus Argiope; species Argiope argentata. Next base: position 452,426 of record JAOUZG010016704.1, on the reverse strand, counting down.
TTTTAACTTTAGTTTTTGAAATCGTTTGCGCGAAAACAAATAAAACTTCAAGAAAAAAAATATTCACTTTTCATCCTGAATAAATGTGGTCGCTTAAGAATAACTGTTTTTCCATGAAAAGTTTTTACTCACTTTCTTTATTGTAAGTTATTTTTTAATATTCTCTTAAAAAGGTTGTTTTAAATATTCTTATCGGCTTAAACATTATAATAAAATTTATTGAAAAGTTTTTTTCTTTAATTATTATTTCTATTATTCATTTTCGCCTTATTAGACCTGATTATGCGCAATGTTTGGAAAAATGTATGATAAATATGCTGTTGAATGGAAAAAGAAACGTTAAAGGAAAATTCATAATCCGTTAACAGAGGTAGAGTTTAATACTGTGCAATGAATCGTTCACGACATGCAGATCTACAAACGGACTTCTATACATTTGATTTAGAGATACTTATAAATTCTTTGGTTTTTAGAACCGAAATTTTTTATTTTCTGTATCATCTCAATATAAATAAGACAAAAACTATGAAAATATTCACTCTTTTACCCTAATTTTTGTTTGCTCTGTTTAAAATTATATTTATATTTATATAAGTTCAAAATAATATAATAAGTATACACATCATAATACATATACATATCCCTAAGAACACAAGAATATTTTACGTTCTTATAGCTTTTTTTCGGAAATAATCACATTCGAACATAATAAACAACAAACCGGGATTATTAATTAAGAAGTTTTTTTCTTTGAAATTTTTTTTAAAAAGTTAATTATCAACTGTTTCATGTAAGTAGTCGAGGCATTCTTTTTATAACAGTTCTATTTTTCTTTGCTTCAGTTGAGAGCAATTTGCTCTATTTTATTAGGATATAATTAAATCATGCATTTTCATTCTTCGCTGATGACTATTGATTTGTGAATGATTACTTTGCAATATCTCTTAGGAGAGCATTTAGAAAGATCCGAGTTTTCGGTATATTAATTAGGCTACACTGAGGGTTGTAATATTAGCCTTATTTTGTCATTTTTAGTTTATGTTGATGGTATCATGAAAGTAAGCTCTCATATCGTTCTAGATACTCAAGTAATGTGACAAAAATTCATTCGCAATTATTTCGTTTATGTATATTTCCTGAAATCTAAACTGTTGCTATTACTAATCCCAGATGGCCCAGCAGTGCTATATAATCTCCATAAAACCCAATATTAACAAAGGGTCCATAAATAAAACTGAGTCTTTGAGTCATGCTTTGTAAAATTCAGACAGTTTAAAATGTGAGTGGGAGAAGCTGGAGCGCTTTTACACCAATGACCGTCCGGGAAATACTTTTATCCCAGGTGAAAAGTGAGGCCTTTTAAATGTCCACTGATGAATCGAGAGAGGGCAGTACTTTGTTTTCTATCACCCCTGGTCTGGAGGTCCCCTCCAGGACAATCTCAAAAGTACCAGGAGTTATTCGTAGGAACACGCCAAAGTTCATTTATCTCCACTTTTGCAAGCAAGGAGATCTCTGCATACGTGAGAGTGTGGACATTGCCAACTTCATCAGTGGTAGCCGCCACAGCAAGGGCGTCAGCTCTCTCGTTGCCTTCATGTCCGATGTGGGAAGGGACCCACTGAAAGTGAATGTTGTGCTTTGCAGTAAGTTGATGGATGGTATTTAGAATGTCAATGCTCGTTAAGTCTCCCACTTGCTTCCAGCTCGAAAGGTGCTGTAAAGAGGCACGACTATCTTTTAACATCCATATGTCGTTCAGATCGAGGATAATATAGGTGTCGGCCAGCTGTAGGCCCTTGTGGATTGCTAAAAGTTCCGACCTGAACACGAAACAGAAGTTTGGATTTCTAATCCGGAGATTTTTAATGTTCCTTCAGAAGTTCCTACATGTACTCCGCTGCCAGCTGCACCATCGTCTCGCCTGCTGCCGTCATTGTAAATACTGAGAGCACAGTGAGGAATGCCATGAATAGTCTCCAGTGCCATCTGTCTTGCAAAATCTGGTCGTTTTGATTTTTTGGTAAACTTTGTCATTAGCTCAGTGTGAAAGTGGATTTTTTCAGGCTGAAAACTTAAAGTGTTTAAGGATTTTGTCTCATTTAGCGATAGCCTAATAAATTAGACAAATTTTGAGTGGCAGAAATTATTCAAAAAAAATGTAGACATTTGTATATCAGATGTAATAAATGTAACGTAGATATAAAATATTGTAAATGTAACGTAAATATAAAATGTTGTAAATGTAACGTAACTATAAAATGTTGTAAATGTAACGTATATATATAACGTAGTTAAATTTATTTAACAATATTCTACAATAATTATTCTTTTTTTTTTGCACATAAGTAGTGAAAAATAATATTAGAGGCAGATTAATTAATTACAGAGAATTACATACATAAAGAAAAATGTAAATTGGATAATCCATATTCAAAAAGAAAAAATAAATATAGTCTGAAAAAATTGTTCATCTTTCCATAAGAGACAGCAAATTTTAGCTAGTTAGTTCAGGAAATGAAACTAAATTTTAATATTCTCGAAAATGGCGTCTCCAAGGTAATAAAATTAAATCTTTTCAAGCTTTTCCACTTTATTTAGCAAATAAGATTGGAATATTAATTCTCGTTTTGTTTTTGGAGATAAAAACTGTATTCTCTCCGATGGGATGGAAAAAATACAGACATCTTTTGAATCCAGGAAGAAGATGTTCAACAGCGATACAGCCTGTAGTTTTTCCGAAAATATTGAAAAATGCTTTTCCTTCCTTCTTAAGTGATTTTCCTTCTTTATTCCTCTTTTAATAATTAATTTTTGTCATGCTCTCAAGGATGTTTAAATAAGTCTGTGCAGGAAATACAAATAATATGGTGAAAGCGAAATAAATTTTAAAACTATCTTCTATAAACATAGTATTCAATATTAGTCATGTTTGATAGGAAAGAGAATTAGTGCTTTCTAATATTCAAATATTTGCTTGACGTCGTTTAAAAAATTATATATTTTTAGTTCTTTATTTAATTTTTTTCAAACTACCAAACGATATGCTATTTTAGGAAGAGTCATTTTATTTATTCCTTATTAGTTTTTATTTGTTAATTTTACGGATATTGGGAAATGGTTTAAGAAAAAAAAATCCTCCCGGGTATAAAGGCGTACCATTAACATTTCAATATTTCATACAAAAAGGAATAAAATACATGATTAATAATTTAATTTATAATTTAATGGTATACAACCCCATAACAAGAAATATTGTGAGTAATTTATTTCATTTTGAAATATATCTCAAAGGAAAAAATAAAATATCAATATTTCTGAAAACAGACGATTTGTTACTGATTCCGATTATAAAAATTACTCATTAAATGTTTTTATTAGCTTACTGCTTTAAAAAGAATAGTCAAGATAAATAATGATAATTTCTCATTTATATTTACTTATAGTCAGTATTTTGCAGAAATATCATTTAATAGCAATTCTTGGAAACGAATAAGAATAGCAATTTTTGAAGAAAAACGAAAATAAATGTGCGTCATAAGGAATAAATAATTAGGAATAAAAAAAGTTTACACGTATTAATACTATAAAATAGTACAAAATTTTAAGCCGAACTTTTAACTCTTATCATGTTAAAAAGTACTTGAATACAAGTTTTTGTAAAAAAATGTACTAAAAGCCAAAAAATACTTTTTTTGGCACTCTTTCAAAAAATTTTATTTTAATAAAGAATGTTTCTATAGAATATCTACTTTTTTAGAAGTTATTAAAACTTTTTTTAAAAAGTTAATGATTCATATTTTTGATTCAAAATGATAATACATTGTATCATTATTCGTAAAAACTAACATTAATGCTGAATTAATCATCCCCTTTAAAATATTATCGTCTTTTTTAATAATTAGCCTGATTTTATTCTAAAGAAAAGTTAGAATCATCTTTAAAGGAAATTTCTATTTTAAATGGTAAAAGTCCATTAATCATTTTTATGTTCTGTATTCAAACTTTAGATATCTGATACAATTTTTAAAGTTGTAGTATATAAAATATTTTTCTTTTCAATATTTAGGTGATAATTTTTTGCAAGCAGAACATCTTATCTCTATAATTAGTTGTTAATCATCTTTAATCCTTACGGGCGAAAGATTAGATTCGAACTTTTTATAAGCTAATAAAGAATCTATCCCTCTTTTAGAAACTCATAAATTTATTGTTGAAGCAATTATTAAATATATATTTTGATAAACTTTTTAATTTAATATTTCAATTTGGGCATTAATTGTAAAAGGAGCTTTATTCAGATATGACACAAATTAAATATACATTTAAACCTTAAAACGAAAAAGTAAAATATTAATCTCTTAAAACGGCATTAGTGGATTTATAATAATAAATTTTAAAATACTATTAGTTCATTTGTATAAGTGAACAAAAATATAGAATTTTAATTAATTTAATCATTTTTATTCCCAATTTATAAATCATTATCATATATTTTAAAGATTCTTAATATGATTTATATTCCAAATTAACCACCAGATGTCCCTACTGGTTTAGAATTAAATTTAATTCAAGTAATTGATTATTATAATCTGGAAAAATTATTAAACTTTATCCTAATAGAAGTGTGCAAAAAATTTATTGTAAATTTCCATTTACAAACTTGAAAAAAAAATGTTAAAAAAATACACAAATAAGCCGTAAGCTATTACTTATACTACTCATACAGCTAATTAATGTTTAAATGAAGAACATGATAGTTTTATTCAAAATAAAATATTTGATATTTTACGTTATTTCAAAAAAAGAATTTGTAGATTTCAGTCTGACAAATTCTTAGGTAAAATTTAACAACTTAATTTATAATTATCGAACATTTATTATTTTTATCTTTTTCTAAGTATTTACACTAAAATCAGTTGTAATAAGTAAGATTAAAAATTCTATATGTATAACTTATTTTGAATATCAACCTATCTATTTTTTTCTCAATTCTAAAAGCCTGTGGTTTGTTTAAAAACCTTTAACGAATTTCATTCGATTTTTTTTCAAGCAATGCTTTTTGAAAATTATATTCGCATTCTTGAGATCTAATGATAATAATAGATTAGATAATAATAGTAAAAATCGTCAAGAAATTTAATAAAACATCAAATTGTACTATATATTTGAAAAAAATTTAATTTAATTAATTGAGATTATTACAATAAATATCAATACTTACATATCATACAAAAAATCCTTTGTAAGATTTTTAGCAAATTGCATGATAACATTCAATATTTTTTATAAATTTAAGGAAAATTGAATGTGATGTTTTAGATAAAAATCTTTTTACATTATTTGTATCGAACGAAGTATCGCAAAGTTATTATAGATTTTCAAGAAACATCGAATTTTTTATAGATGAATATATAACTTCAAAAATAATTCTTAATACAAAGTCAAGATTTAAATATTTAAACAATAATTTTTAAAAGTAAAAAATATCAATATAAGTTTGTTAATTATTTTTGCGATAAAAAATTCCAACTATTGATTTTTTTTTAAAAAAAATTCCTTTATGATCTTTTATCAAAATATTTTCATAAATAAAGAAAAATTTATATTCAAAGAATTTTGGATTCATAAATAATTTATCATTTATAATATATTAATCCCTTTTCAGCAACATTTTATCAGTAACATTAAAAAAAATGGGCATTGTTCTTAATTAAAATATTACGTTTTATTGAAATTAATAATGTATCGGATAAAACTGACCTGTTTGTTTAATTTAATATTTTATAATTTATTTAATTTGAATTTATATTTTTGAAGCAAAACTTTATAAAAAATAATTTTATACGCTTTATCATACTATTTGTAATTTATTTTCTATATTAAGAATGAGATTTGTGTATTTATAAAGCATAGGCGTATCATTTATTACCGTTTAATTTTTACATATATATTCAGTATTAATGTCGATAAGCCTAAGTAGAACAAAATCATAAAAGAATTTGTTTCCTTTTTCACGTATTCATTTTCTATGAATTTGGCATGAATGATAACTGAATTATCTTAACCTTAAATATACTCTACAAATCTATTTCGTTTCTGAATTACAATTAATTACCAGCTAAGTAATTCATTTGTAATTAAATAAAGCCTCATTTATTCGTGTATAAATGAGAAGTACTATTGCTATCAAGGTAACTATCATATTTATTGCTTTTCCAATGCAATTGTCTGTATCATTTATTTAAAATTCTTTCCATAATCATGTTCATTAGCTACTTTGCATGTTCATTAGCAAAAGCTTTGCATTTTGAATAGCACCACGGCTATTCAAAATGCAAAGCGTTTTATTGAGGTGTTAATTTTTTTTAAACTCAGTTGAAAACTTTTAATCTGTATTGCCACAGAATAACGAGCAATATAAGAATAGACTAAATACGAATTCTTCTTCTTGTCACGTGCATTATTATACGTTATTATTTTAGTTTCTATATACTTTTTTGACTAATTTTTTTTTAGATTTTGTGTTTATTATCATGTAACACATGATACTGTTTTGGTATTGAGTTTTTGAAGCCTCAAATTGCACGGTCAGAAAATTGATGATTTTTCCATTTTGTGGCATCAACTTTTCGCTTTCAGTATTATTATAAACAAATCAAAAAGGTTTTCACGTTTGGTGACTTGATGGTTTGGTGACCAACAAAAAGTTACAATTTGCTTCGAATGTCTGCCATGCACCCTACACTCCTGTTTGGCTAATAGAGAAGAAAATGGAAATCAGTGCGAAACAGTGTGTGTGTGTGTGGAGGGGCTATGAATCATGTTAGAATGTGATGTTTTTCTATCAGATTAATGTCACATGACTTTAATTATTTTTAACATTATTTTTTAATGTCACATGACTTTAAAAAAATAATGTTCTCACATGATAATTTAAAATTTGCGAAAAAAGGTTTCATTTTTTTAAATCATGTTAAATCCATTTATTTATCTTTTCCTTTCACATAACGCTTTATTTCGATTGATGCACAAGTTTAGCTAATACATGTGTTGGTCAAAAGTACTCGAATTGAATAATTTTTTTCTTCGTTTTTCCTCCTATATACATGTTTAAGTGTATTCATACAGAAGAAAAAGGGCAAATTTTACTATATCTTTGGAACAACTACAGGTTACACCATTGTAACCTGTATATGTTCTACCACGTATGTTCTACCAGTTCTACCAATATGTTCTACCACGTTTTACACTGTAACAGGAATCATTACAATGTCACATTTTCAGAGAAACCATTTTTTTTCTCTCCAAATAAAATTGGAATATTATATTCCAATTTCATTTCGGAGGAAAATGGTTGAGCTAAAAAATATTCCGTCATTTAGGGTCTTTTTTTTCGTTTGTTTATTTTATTAGTGACAAACATTATTGTTTAATTTTTTATATAAATTTTAAAATTTCAATTCCAATCGAGACATTACAATAACCTGCGGCCAGTTGGAAATTGCGGGACTTTCAATTTCCTTTCTTTTGTTTCATTTAAATTAATAAAAGTAAATATTTTCTTTAAGGAAATTTTAATTAAAAGGGTTACTTTAAGGAAATAATATTTTAATTAAAGAAATTTTAATTAAAAGGAAATATTTTCAGATAATTCTTGCTTTTATAATTACAATTTAAAGTGAAATACCTTTTCAAATTATTTTTAAATTTATTTTCCGCATCCTAATATATTAAATATTCACCTTGAGAAATTTTTTTTTCATTTTTTTCACACTTCAGTTCAATATAAATTTGGAAGAAATGAAATACATGTAATGATAAAATATACTGATACATTTTACTTCGCATAATGAAATTTGTGTAATTTTATGCAGTTTCCTTATTGCAATCTTGAAATGTAATTTATACATGCCAGAAAGACTTTGCTTTTGACCATTTTTAATTTTTTTTCATCTGTTTTATGTATTCTATTTAATTTCTAATGTTTTAAGATTATGAAATTTTTATATTCTTTAAAGAATTGTGTATTTTTGTTAAAAAATATATTATTATAGATTTCATTATTTGTTAATTAATTCATTCAATTTAAAAAATGACGGAAACTTTAAGTTAAATAAAAGATTCGATTTTTATAATAACAATGCATAATATATGCCGGCGTCCTGGCATAGGGGCAGGGCGTCTTTCCTGTGTTCTGGGCGGCCCGGGTTCGAGTCCCGGTTCGGGCATGGTTGTTTTTCTGTGTACTATCTGTGAGATGTATGACTGTGCCGCCCTGTAAAAAGGGGTCGTGCAAGAAAATGTAATGATTGGCTAGAAAAAGTCGTACTCTTGGCCCTAGTTGGCTGGAAAAACAAGAGACGCTGATTAGACTTAAATCGCTGACAACCTCAGCGAGTTTGTCCATGGCAAGTGTCATAAGAAACAACAACATACATAATACAAGTGTCTATGGAAATAATAATGGATGACTAAATTATAATGTGATATCTAATTAGTAGTGAAATTTAGTTCTAGAGCTTCATGATTTAGTACATGCATGTGGGAAAATTCGTTCTACCGATTAATATTAATGAGGGGTTCAAAATCGTGCTTTAAAATATAAACAGTTAGAAGATAACTAGTTATAAGAAATTTCGCCAGAAAATAAAAGTAATATTCTTTTTTATTTACTATTAACTCTCGGAACTAATATTTAAGTGAATATTTTTTTTTTGTTTGTTGGCTTTCTGGCACAGAGGGTAGCGCGTCTTCCACTTGTTCTGGGAGTCCCGGGTTTGAGTCCCGGTTTGGGCATGGTTGTTCTTCTGTGCTATCTGTGATATGTGTGACTGTGATCCCCTGTAAAAAGGGGCTGTGTAGGCAAATGTGGTAAATGTGTAGCTAAGTCATACTCTTGGCCCTAGTTGGCGCTACTTCAAGAATAAGAGACGTTCCTTTCGACTTAAATCTGCTGCTGTATCAGCAGGGGGGTTGTCCATAGGCAAGTGCCATAAGTAACAACAACATATTTTTTGTTTTCATTTTTCTTGTTAAAGGTTATTTAATATTTTTCACAATTTATGTATATGTTTTGAGGAAGATTTCCATGTCCATTTAACTCAGAATCTCAACCCATTTAACTCAGTCCTTTAACTCAGAATCTCAATTACTTTTACTCAGAATCTCAAAGACACAGGCAGATAAAATATAGTACAAATATTATCATAGAAATGTCAGTATTATTCAATTCGGATCTAAAACCTTTAAATAGGCTCATCAAGTTTAATTTTGGTAAATGAGTTGCGATCTAAATTAAAGATATGGTTTAAAATCCCTAAAATCACTCAACCTCTTTAGTATATTTTATCAATATCACAAGTATTCGAAATACAGAGAGTAGTATATTATGGCACTTTATATAGAAGTTCGGTAGAAGGGAATATTCAAATTGGAGCACTTTTCCTTAATATTCGAGATTCCGTCGTTTCCGTCTCTAAGGATAAAAATACATTTAGGAAGTACAGATTATTACAAATTCTAAAATTAAAGTTCATCTTTGCTTAAGTATACACCAAACTTGACTGAGAAACCTTCCACTGGTTTTGAAATAACTATATATTTCATATTTGTTTACATTGAACAATTTAAATAACGTGCTTTAAAAAAAGATGCATTACTTGTATTAATCCAATAGGCGCTTGTAGGGTGATGAAATTGTCATAAGTCCATGAAGAGAGGTTTTATATACAATATTATGCAATTTCAATAATCCCAGCCATGATTCCTGACAATATTTTACTGATTTCCTGACAAAGATTTCAGTAATCCCTTTATTGCACTTTTGAATCAGCATTTATTTAATTAATAAGTACTGATTCAATCGAAAAAGAAAGTAAAACTAAAATTTATAAAGAATAATATGACTCGCTTTAAACATCTATTTTGTTAGTGCTCATCAAATTGTTCTCAAAGGGTTCGTTTGTATATCTTTATCGTTCAGGACAAATTTTCATCGAGCAAACACTGATCGTATCAAGCTTGTCCTCTCTCACTTTTACTGCAGAGCATTCTTTATGGCTTTTGGCGTATCGGTCGAGTCAAGTTATGCTTCAAAACTTAGCCCGTCGATATCGCTTTTGAGGCCATTTGTTGTTCGATAAAACCTTCGATGTCTTTTCAGCATATTCGAGATAGTGAAATATTGCCGCTTCGATTATAAAAATAAAAGTGAAAGACGCCATCCAGGAAAAAAATTCCTTCTACAAGGTAGCTCTGTTTCAAAAACAATCCTACAATATATGGTTGTAAATTTAAATACTTATTCGACTTTCAAACAGTGATGCATTATTTCTTCCATGTACATCTTCACCAAAACGTTAAATTTCACTAAGGGTACAAAATGTTATAGTTTTGAAAATTACAGCAATAGAGAGGTTTTTTCCCTGTTCAAAATCAATTATTTTCTTATATAAAAGGGATATATTTCAAAGATTATGAAAATGTACTACTATTCTAATATATGTATAAAATGTGAGTAACAATGCTCTGGTCAGAAATTATAGATGGTTTTAGACAGGATACAGTAAAAGTGTTTATTGTCTTGTTTGCGTAATAGCGATCGTTTTGGAAAGTATTACAGTATTTTCCGTTAGCCAACAAAACTTCATTAATTTACTGCATCAAGACAACCAGGGAACCTTTAAAATGACTTTTTGCAATTTTCTCCTTAGCAACTTAAAATTTTACAGGCTTTAAAAGTAACACTATAAGAGATAACACACAAAATTTTGAAGCATTATACTAATTTATTTATGAGTTAAGAGGTTTAATATAATATAATATTAGCGATGAATAATGTCAATGAAAAATGTTCCATTCTCTCCAAATTTGTTTGAAAGCGCTCCATTTCTTATGATTACTTACTCGGACCCTTTTGAAACAAAATTTGGGATTAATCTTGAAGTTTGAGTACGAAATATCAAAATTAACCGATGTAATAACCTTAGATTACTTAAACTTTTTAAAGAAATCAGTAGTTTTGAGTTATCGCATTGGTTAGTTTTTATATTTCGTACTAAATCATCAAGATTAATCCCAACTTTTGCTTCAAAAGGGTCAGAGTAAGTAATCATAAAAAAAAGAGCTTTCGAACAACTTTGGAGCGAATGGAACATTTTTCATTAATTTTATTTTTCGCTAATATTATATTACATTAACCCCCCAACTCATAAATAAATTAGCAAAATGCTTTAAAATTTTGTGTATCATCTTCTATAGTATTAGTCTTAACGCCTGTAAAATTTCAAATTGGTAAGGGGAAAATTGCAAAAAGTTATTTTAAAGGTCCCTGTTTGCCTTAATAAAGGCTGTTGCAAGATTAATGAAAGTCATAGGGCAACATTAACGTAGGGTGTTGTCAAATTAATGTTGGTCATAGAAAGAATTCAAAATATTAATTGAATAATCTGAAACTTGTCATATCATTTGGCTTTAAATGAAAATGCCAATTTAGTACTACCAAGATTGTAGCCATGACAAATGTCTTCTTAGGAAGCATTTTTTTATAAGTGCCAGAACAAAAAGATATCGGTTCCAAAGTTGTAACGACAGAAATGAGTTTAACTAGTACCAGACAAAATCTGGAATATGAAATGGCGTAAATGATGAGGAAATGTTTCCGTTAATCTCCTACCAGCAATTGAATTTGAATGCGGAATTCTCCAGCCACCATTGGATTTCTTCTGGAAACTTGTGGAAATGCTCGAAGGCCTTCGAAAGTTGAAAACATTTCCATAAATGGGTTCCATATCATCTGACTGATTCCATAATGCTCAACTGCGTCACATTTGGCGAGCATTGATGGAAGTGGTAGAAATCGACCCATTTTACCACTTCCATCAAATCCATAAATGGGTTCCATATCATCTGACTGATTCCATAATGCTCAACTGCGTCACATTTGGCGAGCATTGATGGAAGTGGTAGAAATCGACCCATTTTTTGATCGCATAATCATTTAGTATAAAAAGTGAATCCATTAAGGGTCTTTCCCCTGTCCATAAAACTAGAGTTTCACCAGCTAGTCGCCAATTTCACATATATCGCCTGGAAAGGTCGCCAATCTTTCATCTATCTGCCATAAAGATTTCTCTATCTGGTGAAATCATTTTAGAATTATTTTTAGGCATTCAAATTGGAAATTAGGCATTGTAGAGTTATTTTTTCATTTTTTTTTATTTTTCTTAATGAACGGCGATAATTGTTCGAATATAATTTAGTGTTTTAGCCGATGTTGATGGAAAATTTAATAAAAAAGAACATCGTTTGTGGATTTCAAGAAAGTTCTTTTTCGCCAAATTGTACTAGATCACGATCTCATATCATGAAACCCATGAAGAGAAAGAATCAGGAATTAAGTTGGGAATATTTTATTTATCTTCTATCCTTTTCTAAAATATTAAATTGTTTCAACTCAAAAATTAAAGACTTTTTATAAATTCTCCAAAAAATTACAAAAATTCTTACATATCACAATTTAGGCATTATTTCTGAGACGTATTATTTGCTTCTTTTTTAATAGTTGTTTTTCCACTTTATATTTTAGATAAGAACTTTTTTTTCCATTTTATATTAAATGGAGATTAATAATGTTAATATGCAATGTTTAATCGATATTAATACACTCTTGTATTAATCGATATAAACATTATTTATTGTAATACGAAATAAAGAACACAACTTTTCAGAGAACGTTTAAAAGCAACACACTTCTTCCTGGGAAAGAAATTAATAAAGAAAGCATAATAAAAATTCATATCAAGAATAACAAAATGAATAAAAAACAATATTTCGTTTTATTAAAAAAATCGCATATATTTTATACCACAATGACGACCGAAAATTAAAGAAAAGAAACTTCCTTGAACTTTTCACTTATCTTTCGAAAATTTCTGAATATCAAATTTCAATTTCGAAAAGTGTAATTCTCTGTTCAATAGAGACAAAATTATTATCGTCAAATTAACTTTCCCACGCTTGAGGGAATATCAAGTATGGTTTTTGGCATGTCCTCCATTGATTGCAAAAAGTTTGGAATTGTTTACTTTTTTTCCTGTCGATATGGAAGCCTCTTAAGAAAAATATAGTTTTGGCCAGACATCTCTAGGGCATGCAAATATGTTTATGCGAGAAATCGAAAGAGTGTTTTGGAAGAGAAAGATGCTCTAAAAACGTTTTAGTTTTCTTTCAAAAAGGAAATATTCAATATCAGTAATGTTCGAAGTGGAAAAGAATTCAGTTTATTCTATCCACATATTTCATTTATACATTTTGGCAACAACAACGAGATATTGTTTTATGTCTGTTTGTGTTTTCTTTTAAAATACAGGAAAATATACAGTTGCATATACATTCCACCAAACGATATTATTGAATGTGAAAATATAAGCGCATATTCTGTTAGTTCTTGTTTTACAAGTTTTTTTTTTTGATATTTAATCCTTTATTACTGTGTCAAAATATTGAAAATGTATTTTCAATCGAATAATCTGGAAACCAAAGGGTGAAAATGTCAGATACTAGTATTTTAAGAAAATTGAAATTTTATTCAATTTCCTTACATTTTTTTTAATTTTTACCAATTTTAGTGTCTTAGTATTCTTTCGTAAGCATTTTAGTTAAAATTTTGTGTTATTCTTCCATAACCACACATATGTTTCTTTTTCAATTCCTACTGTTAGTTAACGCACTAACAATATATAACTTGTTCAAATTTTCAATTGTTAATAAAATACTTTTTATTCATCCACTCAAGTTCAAAACATTTTTTCAAACTTGTAGTACCTGACACTTGAAGTTTATACAGTTTTTTCAAATATTCATTCATTCATTAAATTTAATTAATTTTTAATACTTTAAATAGAGTTTTTACAGTTTGTTATGAAAACTGAAATCAACAGGCAGTAGCTCGATCGGTAAGATGCGAGAATTTCAATACGTGATGGTGAAGAATGTGAGTTTAATTCTTGCAAAAATCAATCATTGTTTTTTATAAATGTTTTATATCAATTGTATATACTAAATAAAAAGTAATTGAAATAAAAATTTTCTGTGTTGATCTAAGTTGGAATTGAATTTAAATTTTTTATATTACTTGTTATATTTCCTTTGCTTCCCAGATATTTGATCAACAAATTAATTATTTTCACTATTTACTATTACAATAAAGGCAAATATTTAAGAACCTTTTGCTCCCTTTCTTTTTTTAAATAACTTTTTTGTCTTTTATGTATTTAATGATTCAATATTACGATTGTTATGAAATCTCAGAAACAATATTTTCTCAAATTCACTGCCAGATATTGTTTCTTTTGTGTATTAAACGCTAAATAAAGGAACAATAAACTCGAAAAATGTTAACATGCCGTAGTACCACCAAAGACAATATATTATGCAGTATTTCAAAGCTTAGAAAATGGATACGAAATTCTATTTACTGAAATAAATTTTTAATTAAGATCAGGTAAAAATTTTGTTCACAAGACAACTTATCCTTAATTAGTGTATTTCAAATATATATAAAGATTAAAGACCGCAGAAAACTCAGGGGGAAAAAAGAAAAAAAATTCTTCATAATTTTCACTTTTTTTTAATTAACTATCATATTAATTAAATTATACATATTTCTCATTGCTTTAGAGTTAGAAACACAATATTTTTCTTCTTCTAGTAAAACTTACATTTCTATAAAATAAAATATGTTTTTTGAATCTGCACTGGTCGTTTTGGAATAAAACACATCATGTTGTTCAAAAGCGATATGTTATTTTAATTTATAACCATTCTCCAAACGGATGTTCTCGAGTTGCCAACTACTTTTTAACAGTTATTATTCCTGGATATTATCATTAAATTTTATTTTTGCAAGCTGAGGGATTTCATGAGTTCAGAGAATATAAAAGAACAATGAAGGTTTTTATAGTTCTTCGAATGGCAATGGCAAACGATGTAGCTAGGATCTCGACAGCAGAACTCGATTCATCCGGAATTTAACATAAAGAACGTTTCGTCGTAAAATTGAGAGAGAAGGATTTTGATACGAAGCGTTTAAATCCAACAAAAGTTGTCCTGATCGATAAAGATGTAAAGAGAGGTCTATACCAGAACTCTAATGCATTCGTTTGATAAAAAATTTAAAAGGGTCATATATTCTCTGTCAGACACACATATATACGATTTTTTTAATGAAAATTCGTTATTTTCAATATCCTGTTTATCATGCACAAAATAAAGACTCAGTCAAATGTAAAATAAAAAGCTATTAAATTCCTTTATATGTTTAAGAAAATCCATGAAATTTCTGAAACAACAGTATCCATCTACATAATTTTTTCAGTTTTAGATATGTTTAAATAAAAAAATATATATATGATGTGTTCTAAAATGCTCAAGAACTCATGAGACATTGGAAATGTACATCATTCTCGTTTTAAAAATAATTTTTTACTGAAATCCTTTAATTAATTTTCTGTTTCCTATTCAAAATTGAAAGGATACCTCCCATTTATTCAATCACTGAAGAAGGTTTCTGATTTGCGAAGTAATAGACATTATTTAGGCATAAATGAATTCGTCTTAAAACGACTGTGAATAAATAAACATAATAAATGTGGCATAAAAACAATAACAAAGTGAAAAAAATTAATTATCATAAATACAATAATTAAATAAACATATTATACATAAAGTTGTGTGTATAATGAATAAGATATAACGTTAGGGTTCGGAGCCGAGAAACTAGACGACTAGACAAAAGTGATCCCTCCAATTCGGAGGCTGCTCTTTGCCTTATGAATCTATTAGCACATTTGCATTATTTTGCAAAAAAGTAGAATAAAATGAAATGGCAAATGATTACCAGAAGATAGATATTGATGAAAAAGCAACATATCTAATTAATTGAATGTTATGCCGAGGTTTTGTATGTGCATTGATTAAAAAACTGATTTGTTAGTTCTTCAATGGCCAAATGGATTCTCATGGAGTTTTCTTCACTTAGCGCGTATACATTCAAATAAGGTGTGTTACTAGACATCTCTAAGAGATTGACATCGCTTTTTGCTAAGATATTGATTTAAGTAAGATTAAGTACATATTGATTAAGTAAGTAAAATTATGGAACTCTAGGGATAGCTTCATAAGCTATCTAACAACCTCTGAACTGGAGTAATCCTTTTGGTCTATAGATCTAGTCACTCGGCTCCAAACCCTAACGTTGCGGGTTTAGTCCTAACTACTCTCCACTCAACATTAAAGTGTAATATGTTCATTCAATTACTTATTTAATTATAATTATTTTTTGCATTATTTTACAGTTTTTTGTGTTATAATAGTAGTTATCGTAGTCTTGTATGTTTTAAATAGAATAAAGAAGAGACGAAGCTTGATTTTCGATGCAGAAATTTATAATATGAATGAATATTAAAAGATTAGTTACATCAGAATAAAAGACTAACTTCCATAAAAAAAAGAAATGCTTTTTTATCACACGGAGAGTTTTAGATTCATTAGATTCTTTCGAAAAGTGGACGTCAACCATTTTTTTTCCTTCTTTTGAATCTTTTAGGCCCTTCGAATAGTTTATGTTTTTACTTTTTTCAAGACATGTATTTTATTTATTATTCTATTCTATTTATTTGTTTTTAAATTATTCGTTTGGATTTTATTTTCTGGCTCTATTTAATTCATTTTTTATTTCATTTCATTTCATTTTGTTTTTTTTAATAATGTTCCTTTTTCCATTTCATTTTCATTTAATTTTTCTTTTTGTTGTATTCCTTTTTTATTTTAAATTCATTATTACCCCTCTTTTGCCTGCCAATTTATTTTATTTTTCTTTAATTATGCTTTTATATTCATTTCCTTTTAGCTTCTTTTTACTCTTATTTCTTTTATTTCATTTTGTTTTGTTTTAATGTGTATAAAAAGGACTAGTTCTTGATAGCTACACATTCATCTTCATTAAATATTTTTTTTTTGGACCTGGAATTTCGAGTGACAGTAAAATACGTTTCAAGCATTTTTGAAATTAATGAAATGTGTAGAATCATTTTGATTTTTCAAAAAATTCTATCAAGAAATATTAAGCTGATTTAAATATTAGATTAAGAAATATGCATTTAATGTTTTTTAAACTAAGGTTTCTCATAAAAGTAAAGAACAATACATTTATTAATCTCATTTATAAAAACTCCTGTGACATATTAATTTTTAAGATATGCTCCCATTTTTTTTAGTTTAATATTTATAATTTACACATCATAAACAAAAATTGTTTTTTAATTTACTTTCAATTTATGTTCATATAATTAATTATTAGAGTCCATGAATATTTATGTGGTGGATGGCAAGATTCAAATTCTTTTCGAAATCTATGATGCATTTTGGGAAAATTAATAAACTTTTAACACCACATCACAAAATTAGACAATATGAAATCACAATTATAAGAAAACTATTTTGTTACGCAAACTTATTCAATTTATTCTCATTAAAAATTATCGTTTGAGTGAAAATTTTAATAACATTTGTTTTCTTTAATAATATATTCGCTTCTATAATTTACATTATCATCTGCTTTTAAAGAGTTGGTACAACTTTCGATGAATGAAATATATTTATCACGAACAAATATATTTTAAATAAATGACATAATTAATTATTTTCTAATATAATTTCTATATATGTTATCATTAACTTTTTAAGAAGTTATTTTATTTGAGCAATTTATATCTAGTGAGCTCAAAGGAAAGTTTTTATAATCATCCAAAATCAAATATGATTTATAAAATTCGAAAAAGTTAGATTAACTATATCTAATAATATAAGATGGAAATGATATTTTAATTATATTTGCTCAATTAACATAGAGCGTTTTGATTTGTCAACTGTGCAAACAAA
>JAOUZG010016704.1:390377-420498 GCA_026289955.1 Argiope argentata | reverse complement strand
ACTCGAGTTCAAATGTATTTTTTTAAACTTGTAGCTCTGGAAATTCTGTATTTATTATTATAGTGATAGCATGAGCGTTTTAATACAACTAGGACGCATTTCTTTTAACTACCATACAATTGTTTTCGATGTTTTATATAGCTTTCAATCACTCGAAAGGAACGGGTTTGACATAATTTTTTGCTGGATTCCAAGTCATGTTAGCATTGATGGTAACGAGAAGGTAGATAGCGTATCTTGATTGTCATCAGGCCCACTTTATGACATTTCCAACGTGTTCAACAACACATTCATACCCAGTGTTAGGAGTCTTGGAGATGCAAAATGGGAAACAGACTTTACAGCATCAAACCTACTCTTAACACATGGCCGATTATACCTTTTCGTCATGCTGGTGCGAAAAGAAAACAAGAAGCTGTTTTCTTCTCTAAGTCATATTGGCTTTTGATAAAAAATTTTAAAATGTTCTTTCTATTTTAGTATTTTATGAGTTTGAATTTTAGATTCCATTTGAAATTTTAATATTGTGTTTATTTTATTCCTTACATTTCGCTGTTTAACATTTGTTTCATACTTTTTTATTTTACATCATAAGCATATGTTTAAGAATTTTATATGCATTTTTTTTTTTGCGTTTTTATTCAAATGAGTGGTTCAAATTTGCCAGATATTGCTCTTGTGCCAGTAAAATTCAAATTCGAATTCAATTCTGAAAAAAATGTACTTTAGAAAAGGCATTTTCTTTGTTTAAGTTATTTAGTTTAATTTTTCTTTTCCTTTCGAATAAAATCATTATTATAATATCTTATCGTTAATTTTAAGGAATGTACTTTTCATTGTAGTAGCAAAACTTGAGTAGAAACAATCCTGAAAAATTGCAATAAAGAAACTTTCAAATCAATATTTAGTTTCAGATAATTTATCATAATTATTCATTATTACATTAAAATGATGTTTTTTTATTGTTTAAAGCGGTTTCGGTTTTGAAAGATAGTATTCATAATAAATAAATTATCGTCTGCTTTAGTAAACTTTATAATTCTCTCTCTTTTCTGAAATATATTTAATTATCGATAAAATATATATTAATTATTTGTAAAATATATCGTATATATATTTTACAATCTTCTATTTATTTATAAAGTATTATTATTTTTATATATTTTTATCAAATTATTATTTTTTATTATATATTATTTTTTATCAAATATTCCAATAGGTTTATTGGCATGGGTAGAAAGTAGGTATTATTTTCTGCCCTTTTAATTTAATCCAAAGGAGATATCCAATAAATTGGTAAAATATCGAAAATGATACAAATTTAGTGGGTATTATTTTCAATTTAAGGCCCATGAGATGAAAGTAAGAAATTATTCAAAAACAATGCATACCATCAATATTTTAAAAAGAAAAAAAATGTCGATTTTTCTTTGTTATTATCGAATCAAAATATCAAACAAATTCTTGAATGTATAAAGCACAAATTCCATTCCAAACATGACTAAAATTGAACATTCCACTTTTCGAAGAGAATTGAAGTGCTTTTAAGGCACCAAATGGCCTTTCTATTTCTGCTGTAAACATGTTTACATATATTTGAGTATAAATATATCATGTTTTTCCATAAGTAATTTCAGATAGATGGAAATAAAGCTTTTCATGTTTTTGGGACAACTACAAACTACGCTTGAGTTCATTTCATACCTCCCACTCTAAGTATTGAAACAAACTACTTTCCGATTTCGTGCTTATTGGAAGGAAAGCAATTTTTCTTTCTGAAATAAAAGCGGAATACAATATTGCAATCGCATTTATGAAGAAACAGAGCCAGTTGGAGTGTTTTCATTTTCTGACACTCATAAATTTTTACGTATTTAGTTACTCACTTTTAATTATGAAACTTAGTTTTAAAGACACATTAGACATTTTAAATTCCTTTCTGCTGTTTGGTTTGAATTCGGAATAGATTCAAATATTCAGCTTATTAGATTAAAATCCTATTACACCATCAGATGGTTTTCAAAGCAACACTTTCCGAAATGAATCGCTGTGAGTAATAAAAAGGTTTGCATGTACATGTGTGCATGTGCTTGGCTGGGTATTTGTGTGTGTATGCATGTACATGTGTTGTTTATTATGACGGATTTCAAAAGTTCAGAATGAAAACATTTTTCTCATCTTAATTCATTAAAATAGGGTAATATTTAAATTTTCTTATAATTTTATGCGATTTCAGTTAATCTTTTTATTAAATTGAAAAATGTGTGTAAAATTTGGAAATAAATTTTAATTTTTATGCATTTGTATCTAAATTCCTTTGTCTCGTATCATAAAAGATAGAAGGCATTTCGTAAACAAACTCTCATTCATCAACTATTTTTAATGATTTTTTTAATTCTATAAATTCGCCTGTTCGCAATAAAAATTTACGATTTTAACTTTTCCGAATGTAATTATCAGTAAAATCATAAACTAGATTTTTATTTTAAATAAAAGATGTCACTTAATAAAGGATTTAAGGAAAAAGATAATATATCATATTTGCATAAATGCTTAATTAAGAAAATAAAAGTTCGAAAATAATTAAATTAAAAAAAATTGTTTTGTTGAAAAAATAATATATAGGTGTATATAATTTTAAATAACTGAAATCAAATCTGGCATCAACTAAGAGTAATTACAAATAACCCAGTAATTCATAGGGATGCATTCCCCTTAGCCATGACTGTGATAGCATCAATGATATTGAACACATACTTCTCTCGTGCAAAAAATGTACATACTATATAGACAAATTGTGGACTTTTCTCCAGTTAGATAAACAAGATACCTCCTTCAAAAACGTGTTGTGCAAAATGACTGCTAACAAGACTAATCTACAAACTTCTCTTCAAGTGATGAAGCACTTCAACATCTACTAAGTTTTTCGACCTCATCCAGTTGTGACCTTGCTTTGTGACTCGTCCCTTTTTCACCACTCTGTGTAGCGAGAATGCTCCGTCCTCTTTTACATCTGCTCTTCATTGAAACTCCCGAATATGTACTAAAGTGCACCAGTGGAACTGCTTTTAACTGTTAACTGAGTGAAACTCCAATTTGTTTTTTTGTGCGTGTGTTTTATTGTTTATTGACAAGATTTTTTAAATATTAACTTCTGGAAACCGGGAATAAAAGCCATTGTAGCTATAAATCCCAATACCTTACATCTTTCAAACAATAGAGATGCATCTCTGATTATACTTATTTACTTCCTAAACAACAAATCAAATCAAACACAACAGGCCTCAAAATGCCTAAACAACAAATTGGCAATACAGTAAACTCTCGATACCCGATGCAACCATTACTCCCTCTACTATAATAATGTTTTGTGGTCCCGGCGATTTTGCATATAAACTAATGTTAATCTCCCCTCAATATTGCGATATTCTCTAGAACAATAAACCTCTGTAAAACGATTTTTTCAATCTAAATTTCAGTATTATTTTCTCCCTTTATAGTAATATTTTGATTTTCAAACGCTTTTTTTTTTCGTTTTCTTTTGTTATTTTTTCCGTCTATTAAGACTCATTGTGGATATTCAACTTATCCCTGAATAAATAGCTATTGTTCAGATTTCAAAACAGATGGAGACCACCCTTTCGGGAATTGGAGTGGGTGAGGGGGGTGAAGTGTAAATGTATGCCTAGTCTCATTTCCCAGTAAGCTTTGGAATTCTGATAAGGTTTAAGGACATCTGGACCTGTCTTTTCACCTTGTCACAGAACAAGTGCCCTTTGTTAGAGGAACAGAGGGAGATGGAGGCGGGGTGTTGTTAAGTGACGTACTGAAAAGTAAGTTCAAAGGTTGTTTTATAGTCTTTAACGATTTTGAGCTCTAGGCGATACATTTGGTTTAAACTTTTCTTTCTTTCAAGCGATATTGTTCCCTAAAGGCCTTATCACACGGTGAAATGTTGCCAGCACTTTTCCGTTTCTACCCTCAAAAACCGGTCAAGCAAGTTTCATAATCGACAACTTATTCGAACAAGTTCGAAAATGTTATCGAAAATATTGTCCGCGAACGAAATTCAACAAATCATGTGAAACTTTTAAGTGATGTCACACAAGTGACGTCACTTTTCTTGTCGTTTGCTGAGGGAAAGCGCCGAAAATATTTTGCCGTGTGATTAGGCCTTTAGATGGCAACTATCTTTTCGAGATAAACTGAAAGTTATCAATGATATTGATGAGGGAATGAAGCAGATTGATGCGGCTAAGAAACATGGATTATCGAAATCTACAGTTGCAACCTTCCTAAAGAAGAGAAAGCAAATCGAAGATGCTGTAACTTCAAATGAAATTAACCCAGAGCGAAAACGACTGAAGGTTGCGACAAATGAAAACATTGATGCTGCTGTTTTAAAATGGTTTTAAGAGATGAGAGCAACAAATGTCCCAATAAATGGACCTTTATTATGTGCAAAAGCACGGAAATTTGCAGCAATGCTAGGGAACGAAACTTTCAAAGCTAGCAATGGTTGGTTAATGCGTTTTCGAGATCGTCATGGAATAACTTTCCAAGAAGTTCACGGAGAGAAAAACTCAGCCCCGATAAACGATGCAAATGAATGGCGGCAAAACAAGATGAAAGAAATCTTAGAAAAGTATGCTCCAGAAGACATTTATAATGCAGATGAAGCTGGGCTGTTTTTCCAACTCCTACCCGATCGAACATTGGCATTCAAGGGTGAAAAGTGTTATGGAGGGAAGAAATCAAAGCAGAGACTGACTGTTCTTCTGTGTACAAATAGCACAGGAACGCATAGAGTACAACCTCTCGTAATTGGTAAATCATTGAAACCAAGGTGCTTTAAGAACGTGAAAAGTCTTCCCGTGGAGTTTAAAGCAAATAAGAAGGCATGGATGACGTCTAAACATTTTTCCGAATGGTTACATAAGTTAGACAATGAAATGAAGAAGAGAAAGAAAAAAAATCGTTTTGTTGATAGATAACTGTATTGCTCACACGTCATTTCCAAAGCTACAAAATATCGAATTAGCTTTTTTCCCTGTCAATTACACTTCAATTTTACAGCCACTTGATATGGGCATAATTAAGTGCTTCAAAGGATATTACAGAAAACGGTTGGTGGACTCCATACTTGTAAACTTTGAAAAAAAAGTAGAAGACCCTTTCAAAGCTGTAAAGGTCAAGGAAGCGTGTCACAATATTGCTGGAAGTTGGTGGGAAGTAACAGAAAAAACCATTCGGAATTGCTGGAAAAAGGCCGGTCTTTGTGTTATGGAAGATAAGAAATCTGATAATGATGAAAATTCCATAGACAATGATCTCTCAGATGATCAAGAATGTGTTTTGCACATCAAAAAATCCGTATTCTAACTTGAGGAAACAAGCGGTAAAAAGTTTGGAATTAGTATAGAAGACTATTTAACAGCAGATGATGATCTTATGGTTTTCGCAGCAGTAACTGATGAAGATATTCTCTCTGAAATTACTGATGAGATAGGAAACAATGATGAAGATGATGATGATAATAATACAGGTCCATCGCAGTCCTTATTGTCATCCCAGGAAGCTCTTCAATCCGTGAATTCTCTACGGACATTTTTTTTCAAGCCTTCCGTCGACAAATGAAGAACATTTTCGTGCACTAGACTCAATGCATACAGTATTGGTGAACTTAACAGTTAAAAAAATAAATAAACAAACAAAAATATTGGATTATTTTCAATAAAAAGTGTTTTCAGGTATGTGAATATTTATGTTCTTATTTTCTGAATTTATCTTATTTTTTTTAGTATTTAAACCACTATTATTAGTATTTAACAAATTAATTTCTTCTAAATATATACTTAAAAGTAGTATGTTATGCACCTTAAACTAATAATAATAAAAAAAACTCCTATTAAATGCTCAAAATATGTGGGCCCTCGATATAACAATATGCATCTCTACAACAATATATTTATTTGGTCCCTAAAATATTGTTGTAACGAGGTTTCACTGTATATCAATTTTGAGGCATCAGGTTTTCTGCTGTTAGGCTTATTAAAAAATACAGAATGTTGTAGTATTTATCGATTTGTCACCAAAAAATCATTTAAAAATTGAAATTTAATTTGTAATTCAAAAATGTAAGTCAACGGTAACGTTGTTACATTTTTTTTTTTTTGTTATTTAAAATGCTTTTATCATGAGAGAACTTAATGTTATTGTATTGAATTGAGATTTTTGAAGTCACTAAATAATTGGACAGAAAATTGGCGATTTATTGATTTTGAGGCATTTATTTCTTTTATAGGGTTATTATAAAATGGTTAAGATGTTTATCACGTTTGGCGAATTATCACCAACAAAAAATTGCTTGGCACCAATGTCCACGATGCTCAATATATCAACGCATGTGTATTATAGTAGTCACATGATTATTTCAAACCTGTTTAAATCGGTTAATGACTTAAATTAATTAAGATAGACATTGTTTGGTCAGCAGTTTGACGGATTTAGTTCAGAATGTGACAAATATCTATATTTTATATGCTAACCCTGTTTGCCAATTTTATTTATATAGTTTTTTCGACTTTTCTGGTCATTGCGTTGACTTATCTCGAACAATGAGTCTTTCTGAAAGTGGGTTTTATTCAAAATTTGATAGAAATCTGTGTTGGTGTGATAGATTTTAATCGTCAGTCTGCTTAGATATTCAAATCGTTTTATTCTTAATTAACAAAGATGGCTGTGAGTAGTTTTACAACTGTGAATCGAATGAAAAATGAATTTAGATTACATAAAGAAGGACATATAATGCTGTTCAAAATGATATCTTCTACCTGTAAGTGATATCAATGGACAACTGCAAAAGTATTCTTCTTCGAAAAAATTCCTGTAGCGGTTTTCTCAGAAAATCATTTCTTCCGGAACTCCGGTTCAACCCTCCTGTGCTGATGTCTTCGAACTAACTATGGCTGATTTTTACTGGTATTTCTAATGGCACTAACTATGTACAAACTCACTGGCGCAGTCAACAAATTTAAGCCGAGAGTGAGTATATTGTTTTAAATAGCCCCAACTAGGGCCAAGACTACGTTTTAGCTACACATGCATCACATACGATTGCTCAGCCCCTTTGTGCAGGGGGACACATTCAAACATAACACAGATGAAGAACAATTGTGGCCAAATCAGGGTTCGAACACAGGACACCCAGATTACGGGGAAGACGCGCTACCTCTGTGCCATTACATCGACAATGTGGCTGATAATCACATTTATCAGCCACATTGTCGATTCAATTCATTCACATTCAATTTTGTAATAATTCCATTTATCAAAGTTTATCCATATAACTCATTGTGTTATTAAAACATGTTCACAGACAGATACATAAATAGACATATTGCCAAAAATATTTTTTTGTATAATTTCTTGAAGTCAAAATTATGAATTCGAATTTTTGTCTTTTACAATACTCATCTCTATACTTCATAAAAGAGAAAGTAAAATATCCATGAGTGAAAAGTTATAATAATATTCAAATTCTTATAATGTATCGTAGATTATGTAATTACTTGGAAGTTAACAAAAATTCATTAGCGTTCCTTTCTGGATTTCTTCTATACGTGTTTATTTTACAAATGAGAAAATGAACAAATTAATTTAGATGGTGACATAAGTGTTATGTTAATATGTAAAAAAAGTATTTTGTTGAAACTAAAATGAAACTCGAATTAAATCTTTCATCTGTGAATGCACCAGAAATGGTCACAAAATATTTGATTTTATATCTTCATCGATCAGAACAACTTTCATCATACAGTTACTCATCGCCTTACGACATTTTTTTCACAATTGCACTTCAAGCATTTTTTATGGCTTTCCTGTAGTTGCCGCCAACATCTCTTTTGATGCCATTTGGAATTCAATAAAACCTTCTCTGTATTTTCAGCATATCCCATCTAGCGAAATGCTAACATTTCGTTATAAAATTTCTCCACAAACATGTGATTCAAGATGAAATAGCAGCTGCAAAGTAGTTAAAGTTTCAAAACTCGTAGCATAGAGTAAGAGTGTAAATTTAAATACTTCTTCGACTTTCAAAGTTAAACGTCTTAACAGTACGTCTTTCCACATTGACAAAAAAAATGGCCATGAAACAAAGATAAATTTCTGAGCACTAAAGTTAAATACATAAATATTTTTCATAATTTTTTTATTTACAAGTGTAAGAAAGATATGTAATTTATTTATATAATGAAAAGATTCTTTGTTCATTGTTTATAGAAGTATTGAACGGTATTCCGTTGCATGTATTGCATCTGTAAAATCTATGCACCAAGAAGAAATCAACCGATTGCTCTGAAATTTCGTATGCACGAATGTTTTGACCTGACATGCAAATGATCCAATTTTGGTGTCCAATGAATGAATAGTTTGATTTCCAGTGCATCGGAACTGCGCATCCAGCAGATGTATATAAGGAGCAGTTCTTTAACGGTTGTTAAAACTTTCGGTTTGATTGCGATTCAGATTACCTTTCAACAACTTAATTTATGTGTAAAACTTGTAGCATTGAAGGTTGCGGTACGAACCTGCGACGTTTGGGCCAGTAGCCGAGCGATATACCGTTCGAGCAAAAGGGACCCTTCAGCTCGAAGGATATTATCTGACTTATAAGGCTGACGCTACAGTACTCCCCTACCAGTGAGTCGGACGAGAGACGAACGATTTTGAAAGCGCCAAGCATATGGCGAGCTTGCGAGTTTGTTGGTGCGTCGAGTTAGCAACGGCTTAAGAGGCGGCTTTGATGCGTTGAGTTAGCGACGGCTTTTGCTGGCTGGTAGATGGCGCCACGACTTTGCGGAAGGCTGCGTTGTCAAGGTCACCAATGTAGCAATTGAAGATTGCGGTACGAACCTGCGACGTTTGGGCCAGTAGCCGAGCGATATACCGTTCGAGCAAAAGGGACCCTTCAGCTCGAAGGATATTATCTGACTTATAAGGCTGACGCTACAAACTCTTGCTTGAAATAGTAAATTAAGTCAGAAGAGATACAAAATTATGACCACCTCCTAATTTGCATGCTAATGATTGTTTTGAATCTCCTACATTCTGTTCTAAGAACAATCTTGGTGGTTTGCAGCTTTTAAGTGGGCAAAGAGGACAAATAAAGTTTTAGAATAAAATATTTTTATTTTAAAATGTCCCATAATATTTATTTCCAATGGCGCAAACTCGGGGCTTATAGAATAAGTCTGTGAGAAATTTTCTTTTAAAAGAGACCCTTATAAATGGAAAAATAATCAAACACAGTATGAAAAATTTACATGTTGCTGGGAAATAATGATGAGACGATGAAATTGCTGAAATATCATCTGGAATAAACGACAAGAGTATGATGAAAATTAATCCAAGATCAATGACTGATTTCTTTTCAGGAAATATCCACCCCCTCTATATACCTTCCAAAGATATGAGAAAGCCCCAAAATGATCTGAAATGTCAAAAATAACTATGATAAATTGGTTCCACATCAACGCACTTACACGATAAGAGAAACAGCATTCATAAATGTTATTCCTTATCAATGACGAACAAAGAAGAAAACAATCCATTTTTCGACCGAATAATTATCCACAATTTACTGTGGATAATCTCCTCAATAGCCGATCTGACATTTGCCCAATGCGAGATGCGAAAAGCACTTGATACGCACAATAATTCCCAAAACAAACCATCAAAACTATTTACCTGCCAAACAACGATGGATAATATTATCTGAAATTTCTCTCGGATGTTCAACAGCCATTTTTGAAGTGTTTTGTGACCATTTAGATTATGTTAATGAGATTTTGGAGAGAAAAAGGACACAGAGGGAATTCTCAAGGATATTATTTTTCACCGCCGTCAAAACTAGAAAAGTAAAGATTTAGAGATCAGGTTGAAAACATTTCAATCGCATTTTATACACTCCATATCTTTCTCTTTGCGACTTCTATCTCTTCTTCTTGTCCTCTACACAATTACTTGTCCTCTACGCCATTCTTTTCCTCTACACAAAAGCAAAGTAAATATCTCTTAAGAGGCTTAAAATGTGATTGTAGGATTTCTTAATTAGAAAAAACAATGATTTATTTTTTTTCTCGGACCCCTTAAAGAATGAAACAGTGAAGTTTGAATTTTAACTATAAAGATGAAGATTATTTCTAAAATTAAAATTTTTGCTTAGATTTTTTTGGTAAAAATTGAATTTCTCATTCAAAAACTTGACACCATAGATTTATACACAAATCCTGCATTGATATGACTTTTACAGAACTTGTATGCATAGTTTTTAAAAAATAACTTTTACTGGAAACTAAATTTTATCGATTAAAATTTATTAACACTTGAGTGGGCCTTTTATTTCTCTTATAATGTTTTGGCCGGGATGGTGAGTTGGGCTGAAGACAAATTCAGGTCTTGGAGAAATCAAAATTTATTTATTTCCAGCTATAATACACATATATTACACACAAATACACCTTCTTGATTAAGTATTAGAATTATAAGGAAATTCAGTTAGAGTTCCGCTAGGGAAAGGTGCTGTGCCTCCAATAGTAAGGTAGTATCTCTCGTAGATGAAGAAGGAGGGTGGAGTTCTTGACACTCCCGCAAGATTTGAGTCGAAGTTCGGGATTCTTTGCTCGTCGATTAACCTGCTGGGTTTTGTAGAGCGTAAGGTGATGAACTGGTTCGAAGAGTAACTCAGAAGACAGCTGTTCAACTAATTGGAGGTCTCCCCAAAGCTCGGATGAGCTTTCACACTTCAGACGAGACATTGAATGGTTCCACAAGTTCCGATGAACTTCACGTGGGCTCAGCTACAGGGCGCGGTTGCCTACATAACTCCAAATTCTCCGAATTCCAAACTGAATTCTCGCTGCAATCACTAGCTGTCGCTTCGTCAGTCGGTCTTGGCTTCCTCTCATCTTTGCTGTTGGCTACCTCTCTCTCTCCTCCAGTCGGTTCCCTTTTTATCTGGGTCTCAAAGGCCGGCCCTTGGTGGCAAATGAATAATCAGCACCATTTCCAACTTCCATTGGTTCATCTGACCCAAGTTATCTTTCCAATCACAAGAGAGGGGAAAACGACGTCTAGCTAAGAGACGTCTTGGTTCCGTATAGTCTGCTGCTTTTTCTCAAAAGGAATAGAATGCCATCTGCCGCTGCTCCCCATTATGCCGGCTTGAAGGGCGGACGTCTTTTATCTATTGACAGGGACACATCCGCTTTCTTCCCTCGTTGTTTGCTCCAACACATATTCCTTCCAGTGAAAGCCTCCCAGGTCATTCCGACTCACAAATTTGGCGGCGGCACTTAGACTTGAATACTGGTTGTCTGCATTCTTCACATTTTACAAATTCCTCTGTTATCTGTGGTTGCTTTCCCGTGGGAACGCAGTTTCCCATATTCCTACTTGTCACTTATCTGAAGACGTCACACTCTTTTGTATGTTTTATTATCAATTAAACAATAACTTTTAAGTAAATGTATATAATTTTGCCAAATTTTATGCTTAAATTTATATTTTAGGGTTGGAAGAATACATCCCAGAGAACCCTTCACCTTCTTAAGAAAAATTGGTGAATATTTGCCATGGAAAAATGAGGATCATGTTGTAATGCACAAGGAGACATCATATTCTTCACGCCTGTAAGGGTCCTTTTATCTTGTCCCTTTCTGCTATATTTCTTACATCCTCTATAGTTGGAAACTATCTTTGGTCAATGGTTTTACACACTGACCTAACAAGCATCACCAGGAACTACACACTTGTTTTTAGATGTCGGCAGGGGGTCCTTTCCTATTTCTTGAGAAATATCCGTCTATTAGTGGGCGGGATGATTCTATATGGAATGTTAGCTGGTCTAAACTTCTGTTTCTTTTGTTCACTTCTCACAGTATGAAACTGTCCATGATGGCAAGGTCAGTAAGAAAAAATAGATACGATACCATCATTTTATAGATCTCCTTCCTATTTAGTATTTTTTTTCTTTGACTGAAGCAATCAACCCCTCCCATGGCGTTGTTATATACAGCGGCAGCCTTTGGACAAGGCACTTTTTTTTGCTGTCTGATTTTCAAATGTCTTAATCGTTCACAACTGAAGTTGAAATTAGTTTTTCCATTGTTAAAATAGCAAGGCCAATATATATTATAAAAAGTGTAGGGCTTCCCACAGGTATATTTTGTAAGAACATATAGGTGGTAAGTAATCTTCCCAATGCCGACGATTAATCCACAAAGGATTAATCCAAATTTGAAGTTCATAAATGAAAAAAATGTATACTACACCATATTGCTTACAAATATATTTTGTCATCGATTTTTACCTCTTGCCGATCACCCAAATATGACTTTAACCCCTTCGCTTACAATGCCGAGTCTATTCGCTCATCGATTTACTGAATTTTTAAATTTAAATCTGCAAATGAAGGGAAATTTTAAGTACTTTAATATGCAAAAATGTTGAAGTCCTGTCACAGGAATAGCGCGTTTTCCCTGTGATTTGGGCGTCTTGAGTTTCGAATGACGGTTGTTCTTCATCTATGATATATTTTCATATGCCTCCCCTGTAAAAATTGCTGTGCAAGCGAATGTGATGCGTGAATAACTGTTCTATATGTGATGTGTTGTCTACCTCAGAAAGAACCGTGTAATACTTAATGGTGCACGGGGATTTCTAAATGATCGATTTTTAAAAAATGCAAAAAAATACTTAAGAATTCTTTAATACTGAAATGTCCTCGTATTATTATGAAAATCAAAACTAAAATAAATGACTCAAATATGATGTGTAATCTAAGAAGGAAGTTAAATAAACTCATAACTCAAAGGGTGAATCCAATTTAAAGACGGAATATTTCGACGGAAACTTTCGGTTAACATTCTTCTTAGCGGTAAACAAATATGGTGAAGAAAGCATTATCAAATTCCTTTTAAAAAACCACTTAAAAGTACTTGTATATCATAAATATTTCCATATTATTAAAATTAAAATAATAATAAATGATCCAATAATTATGTGGTATCGAATTAGGAAGTAAAACAAATTCATAAATCAAGGGGTTAATATAAATTAAACCAATTTTGACAAAACATTCTTGTGACATACTTGTTTCTTGTAAACAGATTTAAAGAATAAAACGATTTCAAATTTCGTATCTAACAATAAAAAATAAACCGAAAAAATCTATTCAATTTCCAAAAATCCACAAAGAATTTTAAAAATTTTAATTTTTGCCAACAAGCAAAGGAAAGAAATCTTTTAGAACTTTTCTATTTTACATCGACAGTAAGATTGGAATATCGAATTCGGGTTTTGTTTTATGAGAGATTCTGTTCCGATCAATAAATGGAAGATTACTATCGTAAAAGCAACTTCTAGAATTTTAAGAGAGCATCTAGTTGTGCTCTGGCGTCCAATAATTGCAAAAAAAAAAATGTTTGATATTTTCTGTAGGATAAAAGCTTTTATGACAAAAATATGATATTTTCGACCTGACGCTCGAGGATTTGTAAATATGTTTATACAAGGAAAAAACATTTTGGGGAAAAAAGTGCCCTAAAAGCATTTTAGTTTTCTTCCAGAAATCAAATGTTCAATATCAATCATTTTGTAGTTGGAAAAATTTTTGTATAATCTATTCACATATTTGTCCTATGCTCTGTGGCAACAGCGTTGATATATTATTTTATTCCTTTTTTTGTTTTCTTTTAGAACTCTGGAAAAATGTTGGGTTGCCCTTGTATGATCCTTGAAGTGATGCTGAAATACAAGTATATATTGTTATTATTTGATTTATTTCTTGATTTTAAAATAAAATTACAAAAATAAAGTTTTTGAAGAACATTAATTTATTATTATTCCAAAATGTTGAAAAGGATTTTTTTATCATAATTTTCGAGATCAAAGGCACGTTATTAGGTGTGTAATATGTTGAAAGAAATAATCTAATGTAATTAAAAAAATTCATTAAAAAGTTTAATCATCTTTGTTATTTAATCTTTTATATTTAAACTTTAAATATCAATCAAAAGTTAAGTAGGCATTTACTTACTACCGTATCACTTACCTTAATACTTAACCTTTTCAATTCCTACTATTAGTTCTCTCTCTCTTTGTATATATATATATATCTATATATATATATATATATATAGCAGAGTAAAAGATTTGCATATTAAGAACCACACACGAGTTTTCTCGTGTTTTCAATCCCATCTCTAAAGAACAGCTCACGAGTTTTCTCATTTTTTAAATCCCATCTGTGAAATACTGCACAAGAGTTTTCTTTTGTTTTTAATCCAATATGTTAAGAACCACTCACGAGTTTTCTCGTGTTTTGCATCCCTCCTGCTAAGGACCGCTCTCAAGTTTTCTCATGTTTTGAATCCCATACGCTAAGGACCACTCTCGAGTTTTCTCGTGTTTCACGTCCCATTTGTAATAATTTCATAAATAACGAAGTTATAATTTTAAGACGTACAAGTCTGCTAAAGAAAGAGCAGTTCTAGGCTTATGTCTAGCAATTTTTTTTCAGGTTCTTAATGTGTTTTATAACGAGTTATACATTCTCTGTTAGTATACATTCTTTTTTTTCTCTCTCTCTTTTTTGCATATCATCATAAAATAAGTATTATCAAAAAATAAAGAAAGAAATCGGGACATAATTCGTTGTACAACAGGATATTCATGAAATTATAAAATGTACAGTGGCAACAACTGTGAATTTTATATTTATTTGGATAAGAGGGAATAAAATGTGTTCTTGTGTGAAACTGATGGTATGGTTGAAATATGGTGTTATTCCGAATGATTTCAAAACAATAAATTATCACACGTCACTGAATTATTTTAGAGCTATTTTTCCGAATACTCATAATGCCATTTTTTTCATCAACGTGAAAAGGAAATTTTCTGATTAGCTGAGAGAACACATATTAAGGGGGGGGGGGCAAGTAAAGAAACATTGATATAAAAATGATTGAAGATTGTCAATAGAAGATAAAAGTCGAAAATAAATATCCTATCCATATTAGAAAAATATCCTCTTGAGTAGTTAGATATTTATATGATATTTGAAAGAGCAATGTTCTTCACTGCTCAAAATAAGTAAAGGACATTGCAAGTCTTGTATAAAATAACGGTATAAGCACTTTTTGCATAAAAAGGAAGAAGAAAGTATTAAATCAAAAATCTCATTTTCAAACTTCGTATTATGCTAATTTTGAGTTTGGCATCCATGATAACACTTTAGCAGCAACGAACTTGATTTGGCTTTGAATTTAATGTAAGACAAAACGGAAAACTATGTTCGATATTCAATAAGAACCCTGTTTCAATAAGTGCGATGTTTCAACAAAATCATTTAACCGAATCAAAAGCATGGAGAAGTGTTGACTGATTATAGAGCGGCCAAACACAAGTCAAATTAAAAAGAAGTCATTGGAGTTTCACAAAGTGAGTTATTAAAAAATAATATGTTAAAAATATATATGTGTTAAAATTAATATGTTTATTTCAACATATATCTTCTTCAATTAAATGATTATACTAAGCAGCTGAATTAAATGGCGATATGGCATTTTCTCCAGTTCTACGAGGGGGAAAAAAGAACTAGATATAAAATTGTTTTTAATTCTTGTCATCATAAAATATTGAGCAAATATATGGATGTATTAAATATCAACTGAGGTACATTCCAATTATGACTGATGTTCAGTGTTTTGTTAAATCATGTTCAGACAAAAACTGCAGATTTGAACTAAAAGATATGCAAATTTTCGTCTTTATTTTTACAATAAATTATTAAAGTTAAAAATATCATTTTCATATTTAAATAATTATATATTTTTAAAACATCCTGAACACAAAGTTATATTATTATTATTATTAGATACATTATCACTTGCTTAAAAACTAAAGAATAACTAGTCTTCAAATTTACATAAATATTTGTGTTCAAAAAATAAATTTTCATTCATTAAAAAAAATCTTCTACGTTAGTATCAACAGTATTTGAATATCTATATTTTAATTTAATTTTAGTATTTGAACATCTATATTTTAATTATTATATGAAACATTATGTATTTTTTAGAATACACAATGAAAATAAATTGGCTTTTCATTGGTTTTGTCATGAAGAATCGAATAAATACTTTAAGCCTAATTTTTTTCCATTCCAAATATGACTAATGATGAGTATTTGTTTCTGGAAGAAAGCTAAAATATTTTTAGCTGACCTTTTCATACCATAATCCTCTTTCAATTCCTACACAAACTATTTATATATACCCTAAAGTATAATAAAATAATAATAATAACAACAACAATACTATCATAAGTCTTTTCAGACTGCCAAGAGAAACGATTTTCACATTTTTGTTTCTACAGTCTAGACTTGCTCTCTTGAGATTAGAGAGGTTGATATTAAGGCAAAGTTCGCCACTGGAGAAACCACAGCTGCATTCTTTCAAAATAAAACAAGAATTCGATATCCCAGTCTCACTTTCACTCAGAAAATAGAAAACGTTCCACCAGGAATTTTATAGTTTCAGTCATTAGTGTTCACAAACTCTAAAAATAATTAAATCTAATAAACATAAAAAATGTATGAAAGGTAGTTAAACCGGTGAGAGTGGTCTCCTTAAAAGTTTCTCGTATATTCTCTATGGAATGTGTCACGCCAAAGAATGGCTTACTAGTAGCCATTCTTTGGAGTGCAATAGTTAAGAAATATTAACTTTTGGCTCAGATTTGGCATCTTTATTGAATATACTACATCAGTCTTGGCGAGTTATTTGTTTCCTGTATGGATTTATATTATCCAAAAATCAAATTTGTATTTTAGAATAGTTTTTCCCCAACCAATCGAAAAGAAAAATTTGGCATGGAAAAGCACTTATAATCTCGAAATCCTAAACAAATTTGATATATTTAAGTCTTCAGCGGCTTGCAGATAGCGTACTTGAGCTCCAGAGCGTGCGTGTTGAAGAAGAGCAGTAACTCAATTTAAAATACAATTCAACTTCACTTGCTGTAACTGCAATAATTTTTCTTTCACCATTTTTTTTATTTTTGTTAAATGTATTATTATTATTTCTACTTAAACATCAATTTAATTGTGACTGTAATACCGAATGTTTTATTTCCTTCAGCTTATCTAGAAATCACTATGTATCTCGCCATCATATGCTGAAACGTACAAAACTCCTTCTGATTTTAATGTACCTGTATTCATGAAATTTATTTTAATTTTATACCATTTTTGTGTAAATAAATATCTTTAAAAATACTACTAGTACAAGTCCTTCCGTTTTGGAATCATCACGTTTATTTATTTTTTGAAATACAGACCGACAGACGATCAACTCATTGTAGCATTTGGCTCAAACTTTTTCAGATGTGTACACTACAGATGTTAAGTTTAATTTGAACCTAATTTTATCTATCTAGTGTCTTCGTTTTGTAATTATCGCTTTAACGTATGCTCAAATAACAGAACAGACCAGTTCGTTCTGAGCAGATTTTGCTCAATATTTGATGGAAATTTACAAATTTGTTGTAAAGACCGCATACCGAATTTCATCTGAATAGATCAAAGCGTTTTTAATGATGATGATGTTATCCTGTCCCCATTATTACGGAAAGGGATATTTTAACGTCTTATGATAAGGATCCCTGAGAACCTGAGGACAGAAGTCTGATTTCTAGCTCATATGAAGATGGCACACTTGGTATAAAGGGAGGGGGTTGCTCTTTCACACACCTCACAGATAGAACACAAGAAGAAGAACAATCTTTGTTGATCCAGGCCTCGAACTTGGAACGCCCAGATCAATGGGAAGATGTGGTCCTGAATAATCTTTGTTAGTAGACAGACCGGCATTTTGTAAATTCAAGGAGAACTAAAATTCAGGAGGTCAGATTCTTCAAAATATCAAGTTCGAATGTTTTGACAATTACTATATTTTACATTACGTATAAGAGTGAAGAAAGGCTCTAATAACTATTTTTCACACATTAAAAAACAATTCAGAGCATAGCCACGTATACCGTCCTACTTATAGCTCTAAAAAAAGGCTACGTAAAAATAATTCTTGGAAACGTATGCAAATAAAGTAAAAGAAATTCCATAATTTCAATCTAGAAAAACAGAAAATTATATAAAATTTAATCTCAACTTTAAGAACCTCTGAAATGTTTAATAGCCGTAAATTTTTTTCTTTTCAACTCGATGTAGTAATTCTATAATATGTTCTTTTGAAAAGTAAGCTCTGTTTGGTGTCGAGGATTTTCTGGTTTCGCTTAAAATTGCCTAAACTTGAAAAACTGTCGATGCAAAATTGTTCATTCATTTGATTTTTATATCTGACAAAAGAATTTCGAAAACAATGGAATTCATAAAATAGAACTACAGTTGACAACTACATAACAAGATATTTTTTATTGATTCAATGTTGTGTTACAGATTTCATATTATAACTTAATATCCTGCATCTTATTAAACTTGTAAAGAGAGTAATTTAACTTTTTTTTTTCATTTCCACGATTTCCAAATGAATTGTAAAAATTGTTATAGCATGTAAATTTCTAAAACGTGTACTTCTGTAACAATTCAGTTATGAAAATACAGAGGTAGAGAGTCTTCCTCGTGATTTCGGCATCCAGGGCTCGAGTCCTTGTTTGGGTAAGGATGTTCTTCTGTGTTCTATCTGTATAGCATATGAATGTTCCCCCCCCCTGTGCAAGCAAATGGGATGAGTGAGTAGCTAAAGTCGTACTCATGACCTTAGTTGGCGCTACTTTAAAACAAGAGACGCTTATTTTAACTTAAATCCGCTGATGCACAAGCGGGCTTGTCTATGGCAAGTGCCTTTAGTAACAACAACAATGGTTAATATGTTCTTGGATACATTGAAACTTCTTTGTTTCAAAGTTAGAGAAGCATTTAAATTCACGGCCAAACTCTGTGTGACTTTTAGTTCCAGGACCAGTTTTTAAGAGCAATTTTTCTCGCCGGTGAATTCTTTCGGTTTTATTTTTATAACTCAAACGGCAGCATTTCTTGGGGTCAGACGGGCTGAAAAGACAACGGAGGTTTTTATGGAGCTCCGAATGGCATCAGCGGACTTTCGTTTGTTGGCACCAGAACTCGAACCGCCGGAAATGGGCGCACATATAAATAACGTTTTGCTGTAAAAGTTGGAAAGAATGGTCGTAACACTACGAGTTTCGGCTCGCTGAATACTCTGCTATCAATGCAGGTATAAAAAGAATCCAGGAAACGACTCGTAAAGGAGAAGATTAAATCGGGACTCATATAATGCTATGAGAAGCGTTTATTTGACTTATATGTGAATTTGAGTTCCTTATTTTGGTTTTAATTCTTCATAAAATGTCATTATTGTCCCAAAAAAAATGGCTAAGTTTATTATTCTTCGATTGGTTTAAATTAAGTTATAGATAAATTCCACTTGATTATGAATATATTATATATACAAAAACAAAATTAGCAAAAAAGATTAAGTTTGAAACAAAAACCAAAAGGAAATATATAGGATGAACCCCACCTGAAAACTTTTTCAAGGGTCATTCTCAAGCAGGGATTCAAACCAGGTATTTTTTCTGTGAGGGGTCTGACTTTTATCAAAAATTGAGCACTCGTGACCCGAAAATCCCAGTAAATTGAGGTTTTAGGGATAAATTATTATCACAGAATTAAAAACCAATGCCACAAGTTTTTAAAAAAAATCTAAATAGCATTACAGAAATTTTTTAAAAATAACAACAAAAGACCTTAAAACCTAAAACTAAAATCATCATAATATATTACAATATTTAGGAGTTAAAATTAGTATCATAAAGTTAACATCACGAAATAAAATTCAAATTATTTCAAAAAATATTTAGCATCTAAATATAATCATAGCGAATTGTTCAAACCATACCACAAAAATAGCACACACCATGGGATATAAAATCACAAGATAATAATTAGATCGAGGTACCAAAACCCAAATAAATTTAAATACTTTTTATCTCAGGTGTTAGCTCAAGGTAGATATACGATCGTAGAGTTTTTTCCCTCTTTAAAAAAATCATCAACTCTTTTTCGTCGCAATGACAGTCATACAATTAACATAGTGGTGCTTAGAAAGACAATTAACTTTTTCGTAATTCGTAAGCGATACATATGCATTTATTTTCTAAAATCTAAAATAAAATACTATCTGCATAATGTTTTATTTTTTCAGAGACTAATAAATTAATTTTTTTGGCAATAAGATAAATTATATGTAAATTTTCTGTATAGATTTAGAAGTTAAAGCTCATAATGACTCATATTAGTAAAAAAGCTATAACTCATTTAGAGTATTAAAAAAATCATCTGTCTTAGTAATATATTTCAATTAACATTTCTTTGTTAAATGTATGCCACTTTATCGTATATTATTTGTCAACAATATAGACGAAAATCGAATCTTGCCAAACGATTCAAGAATATTTATTCTTCCTTGCCTAATGAAGTTTCAAACGATAATCAAAGATAAATATAATCTTTTATATTTCTGAAAACGACAATATAAAATTAACGCAATTAAATCTTTCCGATTTATACCGGAAATTAGATTCAAATATTGATTTCCAGTTTTATGTTTAGAAATATATATTTGAGATTTCTTCAACAAAATGCTGAGAATATTGCTTATTTTTTTTATACTGGAAACATATAATACTAAACAATGATATAATTTGTACTAATTCATAAGTTGAAAAACTTTTCTTTGTTTTTTGCGAAATGACTTGATTAGAAAGCAAAATACTTTTATTCATGCTTTGAAAAATATTTAAATATATTTATCTGAGAAATATAAAAAATATTTTAGAAGAAAGAGAAATATTCAAACTCCTCTTCCGGAAACAGTTTGTTCAATAATATTCATATTTGGTGTAAAAGCGAGTTTTTGGCTTTTAAATATATTAATTATTAAATACATCTAATATTTTAACTATGTGATTTATAATTCTGTCAATAATAATATTTTTTTATTTGATTGTTGTTGTGTGTTTTTTAGAATTCTATATGATGTTCTATTTTAGGAAAAGAAATTCGGATTATTCATGAATTATTCATGAATTTTTTGCTTATTTTAAATAAATTTATTTTTTCAATATTCGGTAGCAGTGCAATTATGTTATAAGTACTTTAATTTCAAAATTTTTAAATTGTTCCATGATACTTAAAAATTATTTTTAAGCATAAAAACTATAATCTTTTAATTTCTTAATTTTAGAAATCTAGAAAAAAACTATTTGGATTATTCTTTATTTTATTTAGAATTAATTGTTCTATATCAGGTAATAGAACAAATAAGATGCGTGAAAATATTTTGATTTGTAACTCTCTGTGTTCATGACCTTTAAAAATTACTTTTATCTTGACAGATTATAATTTTCTTCTTTTTTTTAGCATTTCAGAAAATGCAGTATTTAAGGAAAAGCTACTTGGATAATTCTTTATGACTTTTTACTTTCCGTTATATAGAATTAAATTTTCAATATTAGATAACAGCAAATAAAACATGCAATAAATATTTTGATTTGTGAATTTCTATCATGTTCGAGAAACCATAAAAAATCAATTTCTTTATATCGAATTTAATTTTGTTATATATATTAATAGAAAAATAAAATACTGACATTTCAAAAATAATAATAATTTTCTACTACCTTTGTTTAAGGAATTTTATTATTAAATGCTTTTTCACAGTTTTACGGTATTAAAAATAAAGTATCAAGATATAAGTATTCAATTTTTCATTTCCATTGAGAATATTATTTTGCCTCAAATCTTTGGCAACATCATTTATTAACAGTTCATGAAAGCGTACAAAGATAAACGATCCTTAAATCAAAACAAGATCAAATGATTGATCTTGAGGATAAAGAGGATTTATTGAATGTAATTACTCAAGATGAAGCTGTAATTTTATCTCCTGTATTATAAATGTACATTGAAAAGGTCTTTTATAGAGGAATAATCCGAGCAAAAATATTATATATTTTTGAGTTTTCTAATATTCCTTTGTACCAATTATTCAGTATTTCTTTTATTTTAAAGTCTATCGTCTACACGTAAAACTTGTAAGTTAAACTTTACATTATCGAGGTTTTTAAAGAAAAAAAAAGTAATATAAAAAATTAAGACAATTTATACTTAGGTCAATAAAGAAATATTAAATTTTAGTTAATTTTTGATAAATAACTACAATTAATATAAATAATTGATCGAAAACTATACCTGGCCAAAACAAAATCAAGTTTGTATCTATCGAAAAAAATCAGAACAATTCAAAACACATTCACTTGCCGTTGAATTTTCAATGCCAATTGAGGATTTAACGCCAAGTGAAGCAACGCAAATGCGTCAATTTTCTACGTCAGTTAGGGTAACGTAATACATATTATAAATTTTTAATTTACTTTATTCTGTATTATTTTAATTGAAAATTCTTTAAAACGTCTCCAACAAATTCTATTAATTAACATTGTTCAGTTTTAAATGCATCAAACACTAAGAAAATAAACAGAATCGTTTGAACAAGGAAATCATGAAGCAATATTTATTTGTTATTGCCACAAAACACAAAATATGCTGTAAATGTTAAACATATAAAACATAAATTTGTTTCAACGCCAAACATGACTGAAATTGAACATTTTGCTTCTGGACAAAAAAAATATCTTTATGGCAGCAAATACTTTTCTATTTCTGTTTTAAAGAAATTTACATAACTTAGAGGGAATAATATAAAAAATATCCTTTATTTTTCCGCAAAGTCTTTTATACCAGCTGGGGAAAAAGGCAGAATTTTCCTTAGATTCCTATATGTTTGATTTTATAACATTGACCTTTTCAATTCCACTTTAGTTGGAAGGAACACAATTTTTCTGTCTGAAATAAAACCGGAATTCGATATTCCAATCCAATTTCAAAGGCAATGGGTGAGTTAGAAAATATTTCATTTCCTTTGCGTTCGGCCTTCAGTTTTATTTATTTAGTTTCTTAATTTTTAATTTTAAAACTTATTTTTTCTTTCTTATCATCTGTCGAAAATTCCATAAACCATTTACTTTCTATTGTTTGATCTGAATTTCATTTATATTTTCTGGTAACTCTAGATATTAACTTCAGCCCAGATTCATACACTGAAGAGCCAGAAAAACTGGTATAGCAGGAGGTGTTCAATCAAACAACGTAATGCGATGCGGTCTGCAGTGCGTATATAAGACAACTGGGGTCTGTAGAGGCACCATGTCAGAGGCATATGGCTTTATCTCTTATAGGTACCGTAATCTAAGTACATTTCAGAATAATATGATATGATGTCACTCACTATCGAAAAGCTATATAAACCTTAGAATTTTAAACGAGATAATCTTTTTCTATGAATTTTTTTAGAATCAAAATGTTATTCATAAAGTTATTGTTGTTGTTTAATTAACGATGTGTTCCCTTATTTTGTTAATTTCTACAATTGCTATTCTTTGTACATCCGATATTTATTTATTTATTTATTACTTATTCCGATT
Source organism: Argiope argentata (assembly GCA_026289955.1). Taxonomy (NCBI): domain Eukaryota; kingdom Metazoa; phylum Arthropoda; class Arachnida; order Araneae; family Araneidae; genus Argiope; species Argiope argentata. The sequence continues at coordinate 396,855 of JAOUZG010016704.1, read as the reverse complement.
ATTTATTATCTTAATTTCGATTTTTTTTGACGATTATGTGCTCTATCTTTGAATTCTTTATTTTTTAGAAAATGCAAATATATTCAAATAATTTCAAAGCAAAAAATGTACCTAGAAATTCGAAAGCGTTAAATTATCCTGATAAAATAAAACGACTCAATTTTGTCGACATCCGCTGAATTTTCCCCTCTCCATAGCTGATTATTTTACGATGGTAATTCCCAGTGCACATGCATTCAAATCTATAATAGTCATCGTCGCCTGGTTCCCTGCAGTTACAACACAGACTATCTAGGCTTTTGAGTCATTCCTTGAATCATTTGTTGAAATATTCCGAAAATGAGTCATTGCTTGCGAATCATACCAGGTATTCATTATAAATAATCAGCTGGAGGTATTCCTCGTTAATGAATTCTCAAACTCGAGCCTCGGAGGTAGAATAATAGGAATTCCAATATTTCTGCCAATTTAGACTCATATCGAGTTTCATTTTGAGTTTAATGTGCTAGTGTGAAACTGGTATATTTATTTGTTCTTCATTAATAATGGCTAATTTTACGAAATGGTCAGCTTGTTCATTGCCCGGTTACCAGCAAACAAGTATTCTGATAAATGTCAGTTTTACTTTCTGTTTAATTATTCATTGAAAAGATGTCACAGTTTTTATTTTGAGAGTGGAAAAAACTTCTTATTTAAGTTAGAGGAATGAATTATCAGCAGAAATAAAAAAATGTGAAACTACATTTTAAAAATGGCTTAACAAACGTTTTGCTTTTAATCATCTTTTAAAAAAATAATATGCACTTCTACAAATAGATGTTATTTTCTAAGACAAATAAAGAATCAGTTCATAAGACTTTCATTTAATAACCATGCATACCTAAAAAAAAACAAAAGCTTGTTCCGTAAATTCCTCTTCAAATGCTTTTTTGAACTAGAAAATAATAAAGTTAAGAAATAATTTTGGTTGATCAAATGCTTTTGTAAAATAGTAATAAAAGAAGTCTTAGTTTCTCCAAACCCTAAATCTTTTTAAATTATTAAGCTATTATAAAAATTATCAAATATCATTTATAATTAACAAATAGTTTTGATTAATAAGAATAAATGTTTCCTAACTGTTTCCAAATTTAGCAATATTATCAAACATGGAGAATTTAATCATTCTAATTCCAAATGTACAATATGGTAATTTTTAAAGAATATGTTTCTCTTTTTTAATTTGATGTTTTTATTATTATATAAAATAATGTTGTTTTAATAAATGAAACATTTAAGATAATTTAAATAAAATAATGATATTATTTTATACTTACATGCGACGTGTCAGATCTTCTATACAAATCAGGAAACATCTACTGTTGAATGTTACAAAAAGAAGTAAAATAGGAAATGGAAATGGAAGAATGTTTCTACTGATTACACGAGAAAAATTCGGATTTCGAAAAAGATTCTTTGATTGAATAATTTAGGACGAAATAGTTCCACATTAAACGACGCTCAGTAAGGTGACATGCTCATTGTATTTTTTTAATCCGTAGTGTTATGTATATTGATTTCCATTTTGTGGGGTTTTTTTTATTATTTTTCTGTCCATTTATAAAATGAAATTCACCTCCATCCGAAAGGCAACCTTTTGGCTTTAAAAGTTGAGGTGTTAGTATAAGTACAATTTGAACCAATATTTTCATTAATAATCACATTTATTCACAATAAACAATATTACTGTGATGAAATGTGATTCATCAAAATCGATAAATTAATTATTAACATGTAACACATTCTTATAATACGAAAACTTTTTTAGAACTTCAAGTTTTTAATGACAGAATTTATTTTAGATTAAACCCGTACTCCAGGATCGTTAAGTTTTCAATTCCTTCTTAGCAATTCATACTAAGAATGGTCATTATTTTGAGATATAATTACCAGAAAATGAAAGAAAAAAATCGTTTGTTCTTTTTGTCAAAATTCAACAAATAAGCTGTGGAATAATTTAGACAGAAATTTTCCTCTTTTCCAAACTTCACTGAAATAGAAGATTTTAGTTCTAAAACAGCTTTCAACATCATCTCTAAATCTTTATATCCAAGAGCACTCGATAAAAAATGTATTTCCCTAAAGTATTTCACAATAAATTTTTCACGATTTTGATAACTATTGCAAATAAAGCTTATCCAAACTAGATTCCATTATAAAATGAGAAAGTCTTAAAAGATAACAATCATTTTCCACATTTAAATTGAAATTCCATATTTCGATGTTATTTTAAAAGGAAAATAGAAAGAATTTAAAAGATTTCGTTTCTTTAGAAAATTCAGATACAATTAAAACTTTTTTTCTATTAACTTACCAGTCGTTAAAATAATAGACTGTTTTAATTTACAACTTGCTGCTAAATTTCAAATTGGGGAAGTATTTTCAAGATCACGTTAAACAGCAATAGAAGAATTATATCCTAATTCTTTTCATGTAATTTCTTCAGTTTTTCTCATTATATTAATCCCATCTGTTTGTTCAATAAATATTAAACTAGATACAATTTTGACTATTAATTTTTCTTTTAAGTCCAATTATGTGAATTATTTGCTTTGCGTCACAAGAATACTTCGGAAATAAAATTTTGTCCGTTGCCTTCCTTTTAAATGGTTGAAATAACAGAAGAGTTAAACACATATATATACTTGGATAATTTAATTTTTAGATTTTTAAATAAAAATGTAAAATACTTTTCTAATTAAAAAAAAAGTTTATTTACCCTTTATAGTAGAAAATATATAGTAGTAGTGAACTTTAATGCCTGTATTTCGTTCACTTATCTCGCCATTTTTTCTAAATTGAAAAAGTGTAATTATTTCTTCTTTTAGCAAATTATTTGTTTTCAAATGATAATTTGATTAATACTCAATGTAACCAAACGATTATATAAGATGTGAAAATATTTATACAAGTTTGTGACTTCTGTTTTTATTGTAATTGCATTGTAAATCCATCAAATCTTAATTAATTTTATTGCAGTTTATTTAAGTTAAAGCCAAATGTTTGTATATTATCGTTTGTTGATATCCTTATAAAAAAAAGTAATATATTTTTTATTTCATATAAATTTAAGTTGACTAAAATTTTTATGGAACTTCAAAGGGCATAAAAAATATATTGCTTACAGCAGAAACTGCATTGCGAAAACAAGGTTTAAAATCTTTTTTCATTTATATTAGTCATTTTTTAAAGTAGAAATATTTTAATTTCTATCTTTTAAAAACAAATTTATTTTCTGACGATAATCTGAAATCAAATATAGAATGCTTCTAACTATTTATTTAGAATGTCAAAATATTTATAAAAGTGTGCAAATGATTTTTAGTTTAAAATAAAAAAAATTATAATATTCTCATCTCAGTAGTTATGAAAATTTTAATCATATACTTTGATAGCATTTTCAATTCCCAAACGATTTTTTTATGAATTCTTTCGTAATATCGTTTGACGATATTCTAATAACTGTCACACTATATTTTCATTCGTTTCGAATCGGCTGAAAATCGCATAAATTTTTATATAACTTTAGATGGCATCGGTAAACGACATGGAAGGCAAAATTTGTCTCGTCCCATATGGACATAACCGTCAAGAAGGTCCTGCCGTAAAAGTGGATCAGAAGAGTCGTAATACGATGAATTTCTGCCCGATGATAAGTCTTCTGATCGATACAGATGTAAAAACGGATCCCTGCGAGCAATTCTGCTGCACTTACGGAGTACGAGATTAAATTGAGTCTAATATTATAGTCAGCGATTTATGTTACTTCTTTCTGGATTCGATTTCTCTTTTTTTTTTCTTTCCTTTTTTCTTGTACATAAAAAATAGTGATTCGGAAGAAGAAGAAAAATGCAGGAATAGATTTGTAATCTGTCAAGGACATCCGTGAAATAGCAGGACTTTACGTAAAAGATCCATTTGAGATACTATAGGAAGTTTTGATCAACACCAGTGGATAGTAGGGTAGGTGAAACATGTAGACGACTGGTGGAGAGAAAAGGGACTTTTAATTTTTCATAAGAATTGTCTTTTATTGTTTTTAAACCATCTTAAATAGCTCAATATTGTTGAATTTAATTGAAATTAAATCTTTTATGCTTTGCTTCATATTTGTGTTCTTAATAAAGCAAAGGTTAATCCAATGGAATCAAATCCCATGACAACAAAAAGAAAGTGATTCTATTTCAAATTGCACGTTGTCTTTTGTGATTTTGTAACTTCACTTCCTGATTCCTCATGTAAAGTCAGCAGATTATTGTTTCTTTAATTCTCGACGGTAAGATGAAATCATGTGACCAAACACTTGAACAAACAATGAAAACGTTTTTAAATTCATTATAGCAATAACATTTACTGTTGTAAGTTATGCAAAAAAAGGGGATTTAAAAAAAACTAGGTTGGAATTCTGGAAAAATGTCGGCATTTAAATTTATATTCTTAGAATGACAATTCTTAATCTTTAAAATGGAGTAAAATTCCTTTTACGATAATTGTATTTTCATGAATAAAGCCAAAACTTTGTTTTTATTTTCAATTTTTAAAACTTTAATAACTGTTTCAAATTTTAATTAAAATTGTAAAGTTTACTTTAATATACCTATTTTCATATTCTGAAACATACTTGTGCTAATTTTGGTATCTCTATACTAAAAGATATGTCTAATTAAGCACCAATGTACGTAAAAACATGCATTTTCCATTACTAGTAGTAAATAATATTAAATAAATTATTTTTACCTTATGCCAGTAGAATGATTGTGTTAGAATCATGTGATAATGACTGGGTAACAAACACAAAATTCTAGTATTTCCATTACAGCAACGCATCAGATTGATTCCCAAACAAACGGTTTCATAGAGATATTTACACTTCCAAACTATTTATTTTGCTATTTTACTTTACTTTTACAATAGGCTAAATAAAATTTCAGGTTGTTAATACTCCTTTTTTTTAAAAAAAATGTGTAGTTATATGTTGTTGTTACTTATGGCACTTGCCTTGGATAAGCCCCGCTGATTCGATCCGCAGATTTTAAGCCTATAATATGCTTCTTTTTATTTTACAAGTATCGCCATCTGGGGCCAAGAGTACAACTTAGCTACACACACGTCACAGCCCTTTTTGGGGGGGGCGGACTTCATTCATGCATATTCATTCATTCATCTCAGATCGTAATTTAGATCTGAAACAAAGAACGATAACTTCTGACCCAGTACCCATCCAGTGGTATTACTCTCGACATGGAGGAATGCGCGGCCACGACAGATTTAACGAGTGCCAGCCGCCATACGCTCGGCGAATCTTTTGGCCGGTGAGTTTCGAACTCGCAACCTAAGGAGTACGAGTCCAACGCTCTACCAACCAGGCCATCCTAGCACAAAACGAAGCAATAAGTACTTTGATGGAAGTAGCTAAGGAAATAAACCACCATGATTGAAGGAACTAAAGATTTTTTTGGCTTATTACTTTTATTGGCCTTAACAAATTTGAAACTATTTTGCTACAAATTTTTTGGCCTTAAAAATTTGTGCAACCGAGCTACACACACTACACTATCTTTTTCAGGGGACGAACTTCATTCACGCATATTCATTCATTCATCTCAAATAGTAATTTAGATCTGGAACATAGAACGATCCCCTCTGACCCAGTACCTCTAGTGGTATTACTCTCGACATGGAGGAATTCGCGGCCACGGCAGATTTAACGAGCGCCAGCCGCCACACACTCGGGGAATCTTTTGGCCGGTTTGTTACGAACTCGCAACCTAAGAAGTACGATCTAGTGCTCTACCAAACAGGTTATCCCCCCCTTTGCATTGGTAGTTACATTGTATACATAATTGATTCAACCCAATAGCCATCATTTGTTTCAGTATTCTTCTCTCCTCTATCCAGTTATAACTTCAGAAAAAATTGAACAGATTCGTGTAAGATTAGACACCGATGGCATTCTCTCTGGAAATCCCTGAAGGTTGTATCGTCTCTCTCTCTCTCTTTTGACTTTAACAATTTTTTTCCTTTTTTCGCCTTCTTTTTCTCCCATCTGGTTTGATAACTCAGCGCTATAGACACCGGGGGCACAGGATGGCGTTATGTTATGTATACATAATTGTCGGTATATTATGAAAATAGTTTACTTCAACTATTTAGCAGCATTATTTATTTCTCTCAATTAAATTAATAAATAATCAATTTAACGTGGTACCTAAAAGAAAGCTCAAAAGAGCCATAAAAACAATTTTTAATGATGTTACCCCAACCCCAATAAATTCTGCAAATGTTTAAATATTTCAAGTACAAATCATCTGCCATTCCAGATATGAATGATCACTTGCTTTTATAAGCTAATTAAAGTTATTCTAAGACACAATTCTCTCTTTTTCTATTTACTGTTTAATTATATTTACTCATCCTCAGAGATATTAGGAATTTGCCA
>JAOUZG010016704.1:376849-390277 GCA_026289955.1 Argiope argentata | reverse complement strand
ATATATATATATATATATATATATATATATATTTGTCCCAAGTACTTATACATCTGAAGTAAAAGCAAACTTTTTTCATGTTTTATAAACTGTTGCAAAATAAGCTACAGTCGTTCTATTTTGGAGAAGTGGTTTTCATTACACTAATCCATTTCTCGTTTGATGTACGTAACCGTTTGGGGAAGATGGGAGTGAGATTCTATTGGTTTTTCGAAAACAAACCAGAAATTTGATATTCCCTTCTGAATTTGAAGAGGAACTTCAAAAATATTTAATTCCATTCTTTCGCAGTTGTCATTTATGGAAAAATTAAAACTTTATTCGTTTTTTTGAATAACATAGTTTTTTATAGTTTCTTTTCCTCTGTTATTTGTTCTAGGTAGAAAATATTTTCCCAATTAAAGTTATTTACTTTAGATTTGCAATCTTTAAAAGCTCTTATTATGCTTTTCTCGTATTAATAATGAACCAGCATGAGAAAGTTAGCCTGATAAATGAATTCTTAAAGATTTATCAATCTTAAATATGGAATTTTATTATAAAGAAATTTGTAAATCAATTTTTGAAGTTGGATTTTCATCCTTCAACATAAGTACAGATCGTCGTGATAGCAAGACTGGCTAGAACTATGGTTGAGTCCTAAAAGCTATCACCGGTCACGGTACAATGCTTACTGTAGGGAGTACGTCCCATCATCGATGAGAGGAGTCGACTCTCACCATATTCTGTACGAAACAGAGTAGTCAGAACCAATTACCATGTCATATGCTTTTCATCCTCAGTCATGACCCCCCCCTCCTAATTTAGATATAGCATTTTGAAAATCTTTTTCGATTTTAATAGTTAAAAATATTTCATTCCGCTTTAAATCTTTAACTTTTACAAATCGTTTTTGTTAATCACCCTGCACATCAAAAACATATACTTTTTTCACTGCTAAGCTTTTAATAAATAAAAAGATTTATTAATTTAAAATTTCATCTTGGTATTTGATAAAACCGGAAATATAAATCCAAATGAATTTGTTTGTTACTTATCACATGGCATGCAAACTAATTTGTGTAGGAAAAATAAAAGTGAAAATCTTGATTCAGGGTTAATGTTCCAGTGAAGAATTTTTTATTTTAATTTTAACATTGATAAAAACTCACGATTGAGTATTTTTACTGATCCTTCAAATAAATTTGGATTTTATTGTAACAATAAAAGCATCACAACTAAATGTGATATATTTTTTACGCATATATAAACTTAAGGGGAAAGTTCGTTTGGAAATTAATTTCGCATTATTATATGATAATTTGTTATCATTTTTTAGAGACCGTAAAAATCATTTTTGTGAGAATATTTTTGTCTGAAAACATCTAATCCTTACTTGATTTTTAAGTAACTTATACCTTAATTTGGGCTCTGAGAAGTTGATTATGGCTTTCTTCCGACCTTGTTGTTGTTATTTCTTATGGTACTTAGCATGGACAAGCTCGGTGAAATAGTCAACGATTTAAACCTAATCAGCGTCTTTTTGTTGTTGTTGTTGCGCTAATGAAGGCTGAAAGTACTACTTTTGTTACTCACTCATCTCATTCGCTTGCACAGCCCCTTTTTATAGAGGGGGGGGGCACATTTATACGCTTTAAAGATAGAACACAGAAGAACAATCATGCCCCAACCGGGACTCGAATCCGGGACGTCTTCCTACCTTAAAGGATACATTTACCAAACTTCATCAAAATTAGACAAAAATAATAGATTTATATAAAATAACATACAAATAAATTAAATTATTTAATACTGGTAAAAATTGACAAGTATCATTTACAAAAAATTTCGTAAAAAGAGAAACTCAATAAAGGTTGAAAGAAGCAAATGTCTATTTAGAAAAACAAACATGTCCGATTTAAGTCGATTAATCCCTCGGTAGTTAAAATATCAAGTAAATTCCAAAATTTTAATTCACTGTCAGTTTGTACTCATACTAAAAGTGCATGAATCAGTTATATTGAAATCACGAATATTATATTTAATTTAATTTTAAGATTCCAGTTTAAATTTTTTCCCAACTAGAAAAAATCCTTAAGGAGAATAGTTCAGTTTATTTAATCTCATTTGAAAGCCCTGGGACAATTTATGATAGACGTAATTTCAAGCCGCAGTCGGAAGTCAATACTCTTTTCTTCTCGTATCTTCGTATCCTCAGCGGGAGGACATCTGACCTTTGATCTCAAATTTAGCATGCTCCATGCTTGTAAACTTGCATGGCCCTAAAACAATAAAATTTAATACAGGATCGTAAGGTTACAAGTATGTCTCTCTTAACACTACATTTATGGACCGAGCCAATTTGACGTATTCAAAGACAGACTACTATATAAAACTTTAATATTACTTTTTAAAAACTTACGTTGGTTTTTAGTTAAGTAATGAAATTTATGTAAACGCTCATTCCTCTTCCCTGCAGGCCCTTTCGTTTCGCATTATCGAATGGGGTAAACCGATTTTCACGATTGTGAGCCAGTATGACTCATAGAATGGCTTAACAATTAATCACATAACATGAAATTTATCGGTCCTATCAGGCCTGGGCAACAATCAAGTCACACGTAATTTGTTTCTCTTCTCATTTGGCATTCCTCACATACGCAATTCCAATGACAGAAATTCATACTGCTTGTGCACGGAAGAATTGTCAGGTTCAACAATCATGCAAAAGAAACAGATATACAGACCCTTGTGCCAAATGTAATAGAAATGTTTGCGGAAAATGTGTTTCAAAAACAGAGTCTATACGCAAAAAATGTTTTCCATGAATTTTTTGATAATAAACATTTCATTTCAATTGATTTGGCACTATTTTCTTTGCAAAAAAAAAAAACTTCAATTTTCTTGTATGAGTCAAATTGGCTCACTTCAGTAAAAGTAGGTATATAATCAACATCCGTAAAACTTTGTTATCAATCTAGTGTTAAAACTTTGTTATCTTTGTTATCAACATCTTAACAATCTTTGTTATCAACATCTAGTGTTAAAACTTTGTTATCAATCGGCTAGGAAATAAAAAATCATCCGAAATATATATATTGCTTCGATATATTCTATAAAAAAGCTAAAATCCCGCCAAAAATTTGTATTTGTCATACATTATACACCAAATCCATGTAAAGTAAACATGAGATTGCCCAAGATTTGTAATTTGACGTTGAAAGAGGAGCTTCTTACTATTATTAAGCAACTTCGTAAGAGACCTTTCCTGCTGTTTTATCATAATTACAATATGGGAACTACTCATCTAAACATCATTTCTGTCTTTTAAATTATCCGAGGGCTATGGTGGGCAGGGTTTCAAGTTCGAGTCCCGATTCCACCGTAGAGTCACCACGTAAGCTAGCCTGGGGCACGCTAAATCCATTGGAGCCAAACATCTCATTCTGGAGTGGTGCGGAAATATGGAGAAGGGGTGCCAGCTTAGGTATCATCCTCGTCATCTGGCCGCGGCTATAAATTGCGAGATCCGTCCCGAAATAACCTTAGCGTTGCTTTGAAATTGTACATCAATATAACTAAGCTAAACTTTAATATTTTCACTGGCAATTTATTTCTCTTTTAAATTTCTCGCAGTTTTTTAAGTTTTATTAATACTTAAAAAATAGTAATTAAGAAAATATATTCTACTTTGCTGAATTTTACGTTTACACTTACATTTCAGGTTAGAGAAATATACTTTCTATGGAACCATATGCAATACTGAAGAGAATCAAATTTAATAAGAATTTTTTGATATGAAAAGATAAGAACCCTGTTACACGAAACAAAAGTATATCACATTCTGCACTCATAAAGTGCCTCCTCTTTTTTTGTCCCTGTGTGTAGCATTTTCTACATCGTCTGTTATTGGGAACCCTCTTTGGTATATGATTTTCCATACTAGCTAAGAACACATCATCTGCCGGCTTTCTGGCACAGAGGTAGCATGTCTTCCTCGTGTTCTGGGAGTCCCGGTTAGGGCATGGTTGTTCTTTTGTGTGTGATATATGCGATGTGTGAATGCACCCCCTTGTAAAAAGTGTCTGAGCAAGCGAATGAGTACGATAGAGCCAAGTCGGTCCTCTACCGATTTATAGGTACTCTGGTCTTTGTGACTAACAGAATCTGCAATCTTTCCCCCGTCCAGCCATGGACCTTGGTCTAGCACTGTTGGCCGATAGGGGCATGCAACAACAACATATCATCTTCAAGTGGACAATATTTTGCTTTGAAGCTAACAATACATCCTTTTTATAATTAATAATAAATGTCTATTATCTGACGCTATGTGAACTGTAAGATAATAGGGAGGGGGGTAATCTTCCTTATGTCAATGAAAGGGTTAAATTGTGTATAAGTCTATTTAGCATTTTAAACTTTTACTCTCGGAGAAACAATGCGATGCATGATTATTCCTCTAATATGTGGGTTTGTTTATCATTCCGAAAAATAAATATATATAAAAGATTAAAATGAAATCTGCTTTGCATATTTCAACATATCATGTCAGAAAATCATTTTTTTGAACGGCCAAGCACCACTTGCTAAGTTAAGTTATATTTATATTCATTTCAATTGTTTCATTGAACGAGTCACTTTAATATTGCAAACGATCCAAAAAAAATTTGTTTTGCATTTATTGTTTAAAAAAATATCCCATTTCCTATTTATTTCCTTTCATGTAATCTTGTGCTCAAAATGACATTTTTCAGGCTTTATTTAATGTAGTCATTAAATTATTTTTTAATCAAAACTTTTGTAAATGCAATGGCAACGCGTTATTAAAAGATGTTTTTTTTTAAATGCTCGTGCAGATAATAATATTTCAATTTTTAGCCTAAGGATTTTTGTCTACCTCATTCCCAAAATAACATCATGTTCTGATATAATAATAACTGTTTAAAGCAGTATGTCTTTGAAAAATTAATCTACTGCATTTTTACATTCTGTAGGAGTGTGATGAATCAAAAAATAAATAAGAGATCAAAAAGATGCACCGTCTTGGATAGTGAATGAGAGGCACCATTCACGAGAAATAATTTGTTCTAAGAAAATCCTGATTGATATTTAATTCATTAAAACACAAAGCATTTTCCAATATTACTTCGAATAATAGACTTTAAGATACATAAAAAAATTCTAAATTATCAAAACAAAGAACAAGAATGTAAATACACTTATCTTCATTTTTTCAGTACTTTTCATAACGCATAAGCATATTAAATTTTAGTTTCAATTTCCAGTTCAAAATAAAATACACAAAACATTTATTTATAAACGTTATTAGAAACGAAACGAATTTCCATAACTTCTTTTTAACCAAAATCGGCGTTTCTATAAAATTTAATCTACATTTTACGAACATCTGCATTAGTTTTGAAGAACACTGCAGCAAAAGTCACATTGCCGTTTTTTGAAAGTCGAAAAAGAATTTAATTTATACCCATACTCCGTGCGACCATTTTCAATTTCCGGACACATTTTAACTTCTTTTCTTTCCCGCTGACGATGTCTTTCGGTTTCATTTTTATGGCTCAAATAGCTGGATATCATGAGCACGGGTCGGTTGAAAAGACAGCAGAGGATTTTTATGGAACTGAAAATGTCATCGGTAGACGATGTCGACAGCAAAACTCGGCTCGACGGATCCAGGGAAAAGTATAAAGAACTTTCTGGAGTAGAAATAAAAGAGAATAGTCGTGGATCAATAAGCTTTAACCCTACGGTATGTACCCAGATAGAATATAGACATTAAAGTAAGTTCATATGATTGATTTAACTGCATTCATAGAAAAAAAGATTAAATGGGGTAAAATATTCTATTTTGCGCCATTTTCAATTCCCTATATAGCATATTAGTTATTTTTTCTGATAATTATTCGCGATATAAAAAGTAACTTAAAAAATCTGCTAACAGAAAGATTTTTTATTCTCTTTTGCTGTCAATCAAAAGAACCTTAAAATTATAAACAATTTAGAGATTGTTAAATTATTTACAGTGTGTGAGTTTCTGTTAACATTCGCTTTGTTGCTTTTTGTGAATATTTTGTAACAACTTACTTTTCTCTTACTATTTAAAATGGTCCTAAACCTGATTTACAAAAAGGCTATAATTAAGTTACCTCGTAGTTAGTAATTAAGATGTAACTTAATTACTAAATAATTCTCATGACTGCTTTAAAAAGTCGAGCTTTTGAGAAAATGGGAATTTTTAAATTTATTATTTTTAACATAATGAAATCATTTGACTTTGGTTTATAAATCCCTTTTTTTAAGAAGTTGCGTTGGTACACAGTATTTATATTTGCATTCATATATGCCTTAAAGCTATTTTACATCTCCCAATGTTATTTTCGCAAATTCTAATTTTTTATTAGAATTTTTTACATGGAAAAACTTAATAAATTAAAATTAATTGAATATTTTTTGTTCAAATGTAGTACAATGATTTCTCAAAAAATTCTACAATTTCGGAACTAGAAAATAATTAATTTATTCATTTAAAAATATTTTGATTGTTTTAGTGTGAAAAAAAATGAAAAATCCATGTTATTTATCAGTTTGAAACTCGGTATTTGAAGAATAGATATAAATATAGCTAATTTTTTTTAATTTCAGATAACATGAAATATAAGTTTCTTTAGCTACTTACGAATTTTAAGCAAATAATTTGATATATTTCTAAGGAAAGGTTTTAGCTTTATACTTCGCTTTAGACAAAAAAAGTGTAATTTTTTTATCAATTTTTAAAAGTTTTTTTATTATTTAATTCATGTATTTTGGTTTCATATATTTATTCCCAATCATTTTTATGCAAAAATTCAAAATTATAACTATTTTAGTGCCTTTTTCAAAAAAGTCCATCCTAAAAATAGTCGCATATCTTAAGATGATTAATGTCAGTTCCTTGAGAAAAGTAGCAATTATGATAGCGATATCAATTTAATAGCAGTAGTAGAAATGAGTAATGTTATTTCAAAGTTAGTTTTAATACCAATAAAATTTAAATTACCAAGTAATTAAATTTATTCTTTAAATAAAAAGTATTTTACAGAGAATATTTTTAGATTTCATTGTATTTGCTTAGAATTATTCTTTTAAGAATTTATCCAAATCTAATTCAATGCATTTATTAATAAATTACCCTAATATTCTTCTACTTCAAAAATTACCTGAAGATACGCAAGAATTTATAGTTATTAAATTGATTTCTTTTTACTACTTTATGACATAGATTTACTACTTATTACATAGATTTTTTTTGTTTACTTGCTATCAACAGAAATTGCAATTTCTGAAATAGACAGATTCTTCATTGTACCAACAAATAAGGTATTTCATTTCCGGACTCCTGTTTCGTAAAGCAAACAATTCATAAAGTAGTCAGAGTAATTATGGCAATATAAGCCACTGAATATTAAACGGATGGTATAAAGCCTCGTGTGTTGACCTTCCACATCGCTCGAACATTAACCAAGGGCCTGATGATGAAAATTTCCCGAAATGTCCTCTTCGGAACCGGGAGAGAATTTTAACTAAACAATCCGTGAGAATGCCTCCGAAATGTCTCTCTTGGGTGAAATTCCATCAAACTCTTCCAGGGTCCTTCGAAATAACTGAATGGAAGGCCATTAAGGCACTCGCCTGAGGATACTCCATATGAATGAAAGATGGCTTCATACTCTCTTTACAGCCGCCCGGATCATATGACCATTTATCTTAAGCTAAATATCATTTACTTTCTCTGACCCTACAGCAGAAATAGCTCTTCGGTTATTATGATGGAATTGATCTGCCAGCGCACAAAATTTGCTTTCGGTGAAATAAAATAGTTTGTGTTTATTTTCTTCGGTAAAATTGTTTAATAATAAAAAAATTATTATTATTAATGAAAATCGTTTGCAAGAAAAAGAAAGCTATTTTTGAATTTCAAAAAATAATAATTGTTTTATTTAAATTTATTTTTGTAAATGAAAATCGTTTGCAGGAAAAAAAACTATTTTTAATTTAAAAATAATAATAATTGTTTTATTTTATTTGTTTTTGTAAAGGAAAATCGTTTGCAAGAAAAAAATGATAGTCTTGATTTTTAAAAAATAATAATTTTTGTCAATATTTTTTCTTTCCTAATTATTGGTATTTTATTGGTATTGGTATTAGTGAATACCAACTGTCAGAGAAATAAATGCATATTAAGTTATTTTTTATTCTTGGTCTAATGCCAAATCCATAAAATGTGTTGAAAGAATAGGTTCTCAATTATACCTTAAAATGCATTATTATGCATTTTAATGAATTATTCTTGATTAAAATGCTTGAAATTATTATAATAACTGCTCAATAATCCAATATAAATGAAATTTCAACGGATATATAGTTGAAAAAAATTATTTCTAACCTTCATTTTTGTTCCATTATGATCTCCAAGTCTGCTGCCAAACCCTGGGAGAGGGGGAGGGGGCGAAAAAATAATAATCTGGAATCCATTCAACATCCATTAAAAATATCTAAAAATCATTTTTTCTTTATGATGAGACCAAATGTTTAGAGAAACAATATTATAAACTTTTAGGAATATTCTTTTTTATTCCTTAGAGTCAGCAAATAGATTTTACTACCCTTCTTTTTACACCATCCCCTCACTTATTCTTTGAAATGTATACCACCAAAATTTATCAATCTTGTAGTTTCTATTTCTTCTTTTTTTCTACAGTTCTTTGCAAATGGATAATTTAATTACAACAGCCTATAATACATCGTTAACTGATCCCATATCACATAAACTCAAAATTTCAAATACAATTTAAAAATAATCCAATTGAACACAAAAGTGACTGATATGTTCATAAATCATGATGAAGTAAATTTCCTGAGAGTTTTTTAAAAACTTTTGTTTGCTCTTCGTGTCAATGGCGTTGTTGAAGCAGTGGAAGATGACACAGTTTTAAAGAGAATGATTAATTGAAAATTGGTGGAGATTTTCGCAGCTTATGAACAAAAATCGATTAAAAATCAATGTGAGCTGAAAACACGATCCATCAAATGCGCTTGAAAAGAAAACGTTTTCCAATAAAGAGGGTTTAAATATCTATTAACGGAAGAACTTTTAAATTTCATCTAGTTAGGGCAAAAAAAATTATTTAAAAGTTCATAGAAAGAATCATAGAAGAATATTTTTTCTTTAGATTCGCTTTCAGACAAAAGCAATTGTTAAATTAGAATTCCGATTGAAAAAGATTGAAATTGAATTTCGTTTCGATTTAGTTTCCTATCATTAACTTTTATGCAATATATTTTATTCTAACAGTGATTCTTTAATTCTATTTTTAATTTCAGTTTCTCTAATCTTTGTAAGCTTCTATCGTCTGTTAATAAATGAAATTATTAAAAGGTTATAACTAAATTATGCAAATTATAGGAATGGTTTTAAAAAATTAAGCGTATCTTTTAAATGCTTTGTTTTATAATTGAATTAATTAAAAAATGATGATTTTATTAATATGAATAATTTTTGGTTATTTTTTGAATGAATTATTTTATTAACGAAAAAAGAAAAATAAATCGTCTGCTTTCAAAATATTGACATTTTTTTAGAACCAAACAAGCAATAAATTATAATAACCTTTCCGCATTGAAAAGAATAATTTATTTATTTATTAATTATTGAATTTTATGGCGGGGGGTTAATTTTTAGTCGAATTCTGAAAGTATCCGTTTTAATGCAATGTGGAGATTTTATAAGAATAATTTTGTAGAAAACAAAAAACTTGAAAAATTAATCCTAATGCTTCACTAAACCTTCTCTGAAACAGAAGAACATGTAATCCATCTATATTCTATGAACTTCCCTTCGAGGCTTTTGCTTAGTAATGAAGTTCTATTGAGGAACCGTAACGATTCAAGTTCGAACCCTGATTTCAAAAATGAAAAAACGCCATCTAAAT
This sequence comes from Argiope argentata, assembly GCA_026289955.1. Lineage (NCBI taxonomy): Eukaryota > Metazoa > Arthropoda > Arachnida > Araneae > Araneidae > Argiope > Argiope argentata. The sequence continues at coordinate 380,312 of JAOUZG010016704.1, read as the reverse complement.
GGGATCGGCGGACGCTAATTTTCTCGTGATAAAATGTAAATTCTTTGATGTGATGCAGAAGTTTGTATGGCTCATTTTCTTCATCTGACTATGATTTAAAATACCAATGGCCTTCCAAAAATATCAATCGTACTAATTTAAAACCGGATAAAATTATAGCTGAACTGAATTAGCTGAATTTTTAATTCTAGAAACGTATAGAAACGCTCACAGAAGAATCGCAATCATAATAAAAATATAGTTTTGAAAGCTGCTTTTTTTAATCCTAATTAATTGTAACAACAAATTTTATTTAAAACAACAAATATGTTTCTATAAATCAAGCAAATGCATACGGATCCATATATGAGTTGTAAATCAGGTCTGATAAGGCCTGCACATAGAATCACAAATATTTTGCATTCTATTCGCAAAATCCAAATATTTGGGAATTTTTTTATCTTGAATGGTAGTGGCAACTGTTGGGATGAATATCAAATTATCTTTAGTATATCCCCAGGCATATCTGATATCAAAAGCTCTCTTTAGATAATAACTGAAAAATAATTGCAATTGGCTAAATCTGGTGATCTTGTCAGATAGCATGCTAATAATGCAACAGATTCGCTGCACTTTAATATGATATTTCTGTAATAAAGAGCCACCTAATGTGACATTAATTTCTTGAAAAATACATTACTATTGTTTTATTCAAAATTATAAATTTCTTTTTAATTAAACAGAATATCATTTAAATATTTTTATAAACTATCTACACCCAATAAATATTCTGGAAAAAACATTCTTCAGGACTATAAATAGTTCATCAAATATCAAACAAAACAAAAAACAATAAAATACATGAAAAATATTTTTTGCCGGTGCTAATTAAAGTCTTGTTGAGTTACAAAAGAAAATGCCATAAAGGTGTCAAGTAGACATTATTATCTCACTACACTTCATCTTCAGTCTCAAATTTCCCATTTTAAAAAGTATCACCTTTCAAACGATTTTTTTTTTCGTTTTGAGGCTTCAGACATTTATTTAAAATTAAATATTTTTAATGAGTGTATGACTTATTTATTAAAAGTTGCCCGCTTGAGGTCTGTATCTATTTGGCGATTTATCGCCAAATAAAGTTACAACTTGATTTCCAAATTATTCATTTTCTAAATTCTTATGAATTATCTTAAATAATTTAAGTCATTAACCAGTTTAAAAAGATTTGAAACAACCACGAAACTTTCAGATTACACATGCATCAATATTATATTTTGTCGAATAAATATTTTGAAAAACGATAGATTTCTTTAATCTCAAAATCTGTCGAGCTCCAAAACGTTATATATATATATATATATATATATATATATATATATATATATATATATATATATATATATATTCGCGATTGTTTCAAACCAGTTTAAACTGGTTAATGTATTAAATTAAATAAGACAAATAATTATTTAAAAATAATAATGTTTTCATATAATAATTTGAAATTTATGATCGTAGATTTCATTTTCTTTGTGGTATTCTTTTCTTTATATTAATACAATTGACTATGAATACATACTTGTTTTTCTCAATTAAATTTCTTATACATTTTGATTTAATTCTTAGTTTTTAATTTTTAAAGAAAATACTTCTTTGTTTTATTTAATATTAATTCGATAAAGAGTTACCTTCATATACATGGCAGTTAAAATTCAATTTCCATATTTTGACATCCTAAGTCTGAAACCTACCAGTAAATTGACATTAAAATTCAAACATAGATTAATTACCAAATCCTCTAAAGAAATCCCCCCCCCCTATAAAAAGAACGTTCATTGAAAGGGGACGACTAAATGCAACAGTCCAAAAAATTTAACATATAAAATTGACAACCTATAATAAAAATAACTATTTCTACATTTAAAAACAAGACTGATAAACATTAAGAATTTAAATCGAGAAAACACGTGACGCAGAAATAAATAAACTAAATGATGTAGATTCATGCCAAAATGCTTTGAATCATACTGAAGAATTAGGTCTTAATAAACCTGGCAATTTAATATTCAGTCTTTGACTAGTTACACAAGAACTACTGAAATATTTGCATAAATAATCGTCTGCAGTCTCCTTCTTCGTTCCATGTGGTTTTACAATAGCAATATTAGAACTTTTTAAAAGCTAATTTTGATAGATTTCATGATAATGAAGAACGAATTCCAAGTACAAAAAAAATTGATATCAATGAAGGACTTTTTAAAAATATTTAAGTGATGCAAAAAAAACAATTTTTTTTTGCAATAATATACGCTGAAGTTAGTTTCAGAAGACTTTACCATTTTGATTAATTTTAATTAATTAACATCTTAACACCACACCACGCCTCCGTTTCTTGTTCTCACATGGATCTTTTCTGGTTATGTATATATGTAGTTGGGTTTTATTGAACCCCTGCCCTCTCGCCCCCCCCCCAAAAAAGAGAAAAATTACACAGCCATCAATTTCAAAGAAACAAACAAATGATAAAATGCGAAAATATAAAATATTACAATAAGTGATAAAAACTAGAATAGAGAATATATGAATACGTTAAAACTGGTTGAATGAACTTGATAATGTAAAGTATGAGTGAAAAAGAAAAGGAATAAAGTCCTTACTAACCGAGCACATACCATTTAAGAAGTAACTATATGCCAAATTTTGTAACTCCGAGTCATGCATTATAGTTGTTTTTGCGCTTCATGTGATATTGTTTACAGATGTTATGTCAACCTATAAATATTATATCAATATTTTGAATGTCTCAATAATGGCCAACAAATCGAAAATCAATTTTAAAAAAACGGAAGAAAATAAAAATATACGGTTTGACATATTATGAATTGATATCTAGGGAATCTAATCTTACCAATTTACAAAATTAATTACAAAATTCGTCAAAAGAGGACGCTGCTGACTTAACACCTAACACCACACCTCACCTCCGTTTCTAGGGCTCTTTTTCCCCTTTCCGGTTTAGTATGGATGTAGGTAGACTTTACTTTTAAAAAAATTACATAGCAATCAATTTAAATGAAAAAACAAAGGCAAAATGCAAATACATAAAACATAAAAACAAGTGTTAAAGCTAGAATGAAGAAAATCTGGGATACGACAAAAATGGAATGAATGAACATTATAATGTACAGAATGAATGAAAACATAAAGGAATAAAAAAGAAGTTACTTGTGGCGGTTAAAAGATTTATTATGTATAAAATACGAGGCGTATTAAATGAAGCTCTAAAAAATTGATAAAGTGGGGGAAATCTAAAAAATAATGTTTTCAAAGTAACCATTGTGTTTCAGCAGTTATTGTGGCAAAGTGTGAGGACAAAATTCGCAATCGCCTATGAAAAAATTTCAGTTGTAATGTTCTGACAAGCAGTAGAGATGTGTAGCAAGTGAAGGTCGCGGTACGAACCTGCGACGTTTGAGCCAGTAGC
>JAOUZG010016704.1:345695-361534 GCA_026289955.1 Argiope argentata | reverse complement strand
TGTGTGTGTGTGTGTGTGTGTGTGTGTGTGTGTGTGTGTGTGTGTGTAGGGTGGTCATGTTCCGTGGAGCATACTCCATCAAAATTAGACAAAATAAGGATGTTTGGAGGATAATAAGGAGGATAAGGATTACACAAACATGAAGAAAGGCCATAAAAAATTGAAGAAAGAACAAAAGTATGAGGCTGATTACCCTTTTTCTGGATATTCAATGTCTATTTTCCATCAACTTCGACGTCTCAACTTCTCGATCCCAACGTCACCTTACTTCTCTCGCTTGCCTGGCGCCTCGGAAATCGTTTATGTGTATTTATTATTATTTTATTTCCCGTTAAAAATCGTTTATAATCACCTAACAAAATAATTTATGCATATATTTTTAAACGATGTATTAAATTCGATCTTGGAAATTAGCTCAACTCATAGTTGTTTTCTACTGATTATAATTAGTTATTCTTTTAAACTTCCTTATTTTTCACTCTTTTAGTGTATGTTAGCATCGTAAAACATTTGCTTATTGAATTTTTTGAAAGGTTTTATCTTCATCCTTTTTCACTACCAAGTTAATACACCGTAATATAACTGATATCCCTTTACGGAAAAATCACTGGAAAGTATACTAAAAATACCACAAAAATCGATAAAAGTAGAATCGTTCAAATCTTTTAAGCTTCAGAAAGCATTTTTAATCATAATTTATGCTCATTTGAATGAAAATTAGTTAATACGATTTCTTATAAATTGGGCATTGGGTGTTTTTTAATGCTTAATAGAGAAACATTTTTGACTCTTAATCTTTCTATTAGCCATTATTTTTACGAATATATATTCAAAATACTTTCAGAAGAGTCTAATTAAGACATTTTTCCCCAGAAAGAGTGTAATTTGCCATGATAAGACTGCAAGGGGAAAAAATTACCCTCTATAAATACTAGTCTTTATTGAAGACATTCTCCTCCCCCCCCCCAAAAAAATGGATAATAAGCTATCCTCTGAAAGAAAACTCCTCTTCTGTTCCATCGCTCAAGAAAAGCTATAATGTCTCTAATATTTTATCCTGCAGAACTTCTGGGGGGTTTAAAATAAGCACTTAAACCTAATAATAACGGTATGCAAATAGGCTGGCCTTAAATATCTTTTGAACTTTATGAAATCCAGCAGCATCGAAAAAAAATGAAGATAGGGTTCTTCTAAATCATCTTCCTTTGCTCTTTTTAATGAACTTATTTATATGGAGATGGATCTCATTACTTGGTTTAGTCACTAGATTATATACATAGGGAGATGTATTATAGTTTCGGGTTTTCTTTTTGGGATTTAAAGAGCTTTAGTTCAAAGGAGTGACAGACAGTTTTCGGTATTATTTCTAAGATTAATTTCCCAAGGAAAAAATTGGAAGCTATTTTTACATTATAAATCTACTCGAAATTCTTTTGATAGCTTAAATCTACTACTAATTCCGTTGTGAATAGCATTTCATCAAGCCCGCATTATATCTTAACTTGACATATCATTCGAAATACTTTCTTATATAGTATATTCTTATATTTTTATATTTTAAATTAATAAGATTAACACAACGGATTTTTTAGGAAAAAAACAATATTTAAATAAAGAAAATCTTATTGAAAAATTTTGATTTTCAAATTTAAATATATTGTTACAAACGGGCGAGCGCCCCGAAAACTCGCCAAAATGGCGACGTTTGGCGATGAGCTTCGCGCCAGCTTGTTTGGTTTGGCGAAAGGAATAGTCTAGTAACCGCTGGAACGCGCGCGCTGTTTTGAGAAGTATCGCGTCTTTCGGGGCACGCGCTTCCTCGGCTATATAAGGGACGAGTTGCCGGAGTGAGTGAGTTAGTTGAGAGTTTTCTCTCGGAAGAGAAGCGTCTCGCTGGACTAGAGGATTAGTAAGCTGTGTTTACGTTTGCTGTTGACGATGTGTTATTGAGCTCGCTGTGATTTACTGATTACTGTGCTATACGATAGCTGTTTTGCAGTCTGTTTTTATGGTGCGTAAGACTTGCATTTACGCTGTAATTGACTGTTGACTGCTGGATTGTACTTATCTGAAATTTTTACTTTATCAATTATCCTGTAAATAACTGTAAATAGCTGTAAATAAATTTGTTTGTGCTGTACTCAAGTAAAGTCCATTCAATCCGAACTAATAAACGTAACATTATTCTTTATATATTACTTTCACCTGTGTCCTGGCATAGGGGTATCGCGTCTTCCCCGTGATCTGGGCTGCCCGGGTTCAAATCTCTGTTCAGGCATGGTTGTTTTTCCGTGTTCTATCTGTAAGGAGTGTAAACGTGCCCCCCTTTTAAAAAGAGACTGTGCAAGCGAATGTGATGAGTGGGTTGCAAAAGTCGTAGTCTTGGCTCTAGTTGGCGCTACTACAAAACAAGAGACGCTGATTAGGCTTAAATCATTGACTACCTCAGCGAGCTTGTCCATGGCAATTGCCATTAGTAACAACAACACAGATTTTTTTTTTAGAAAAAAGTCAAATAATTTTTAAATAAGCAAGAACATTTTATTATTTCAAATTCAATTACATACTTTATATATTATTTTCTAATAAATAACTCGTTTAATGTAATATAATATTGATGTTCTTAAAGAAGATTTAATATTAGGTGTAATACTTGCACAATTTATCTTTCACAAATCAAAGTAAATTATTCCTTAAAATTAAGGAGCAATTAAAAAGAAAGATTAAGTAGTAAGCAAAAAGATTTAACAAAAAAGGAAAGGCATTTTTAAAAATAATTAATTACGAAAAACGACTATTTTTAAAAATTAAAACCACTGTATACGCAGCTTAACTTCACATCAATGTAGAGAATTGTGTGTATTGTATTAATTTATACAGAATCAGTTTTTACAATGAAAATATTATACAGGAAAATATTTAAAACTCAGACAACAGGTATATGAACTAGTACATAGATAAATAGGGAAAGAATTCAATATGCAATATACAATAGAATACACACACACACACCACACACACACACACACACACAAATATATATATATATAGAGAGAAAGGAGGAGAGAGAGAAAAAAAAACTGGATAAACTCTTCACTGCCAGATTCCTTGTTTGGAATACATAAAAAAAGGGTTAAAGAATTGTACCTCTGCAACTCATAATTTTCGTGAAAAATGTATTTCGTCTTATCCTGTTTATGAAAAAAACCTTTAGTCAGCCGTTGGATTGGGCGTCGGGGTCCTATTTCATGGCCGCCACGATCTCCAGATATGACCCCTTTAGATTTCTTCCTATGGGGCCATATAAAGGAAATGGTTTGTCGAGACTGAGTTACTTCGGAAATGGATATAGTCCATTCGTTTTCACAGTGCGTTTGCTTTTGTGGACATTAGATGATAGAATGTGTTTAATTAACAATTGCACGACGCTCGCATACTTACTTGCATATGCACTATAGACATTTCGAAAATCTTCCTATTTAAAATATGCAATACTGATGTTCATGGTTTTTTTTTCTTTGGTAAACCGAGTATTACGACAGGCATTTTTTTTCTTGCGTTTTTCTCGAAAACTATAGGCCGTATAAGTAGAATTCTTTGTTCATTTTTTATGTATTTAAAACAACAAATATGGTTGTGCAGATCATATATAGTCATGCTGGGACACCCTGTAAATATATATAGAAAAAAGATTCAATTCCATACCTTTAACTGCCTTTATTTGGGTTTTCTATAAAATTCCAAAATATAAATCAACCAATAACGTTCTTTATAAAGCAAGGGTCCTTCATACTTCATGGATTTTATCTGAAAGAATATCATGAAACATATACGTTAAATTTAGAAGCCTCGGCCTCCATATGGGATTTTAGAAAAGTTTCAATTCTATTTTATCTAAGTTTTCATCTCGACAGAGAAATTTCGAGAGGAGCGTGTTATTCAAGAGATATTGCTATTTTCGATATGATATAAGTTGCGTGAAATATTATGAAATCAAAAATTCTCTTTCGAGAGAGAGTATGTATCTTCAGAGATCGTCGAAATTCTACGTTTGGAGTTCAGATGAAATAGTGGAGGGAAAGTTTACAGGGATTACATAAGAGGATTGCTGCAAATATTTTGATTTATTAATAGTTCATAGTCATATGAGGACAAACTATGCGTTATTCTGCCAAATGGAATGGCTGGTGTATAATATTTTCAATTTTTTTTACTTGAATTATATATATAAGTAGTAGTAATAGTAGTAGTATATATATTCTACTACTACTACTACTTGTATTATAAATGCGAAAGTTTGGATGGATGATATTAGTCCATCACGCCAGAACGGCTGAACGAATTTGGATGAAATTTATCACAGAGATAGTTTATAGTCTAGAATAGAACATAGGTTATAATTTATTCCGGTTAATTGAGTGGTTGATTTTTTTATTAAAAAAAACTAACTTCAACACCAAAAATCTTCATTTTCTCACCACCAAATGAGCAAGACTTCAGTTCCTTATTTTCACACTTGAAGGAGGTTAGGCTTAACGCATTTTCGACCAATTAATTCAAACGATTCGGTTTATTTTCTTAGTGTTTGATGCATTTAAAACTAAACATTGCTAATTAATCGATCTTTCGCATTCATTATGAAGTACTTTCGAATTAAAATAAAACACAATAAAGGAAATTTAAAATTTCTATTCTGTATTGCGTTTCCCCAACTGATGTAGAAAATTCACTCAATGCTTTGTCTCAATTGGGGCTGAAATTCATGGATGAGCAACATGTATTCTTAACTTTATTTAGTTTTGATCAGACTAATGAGCAAAGCGATTTTGAATAATAGTTTTGCTGTTTTGTTTTATTTCAGGTACACACTGTAAATAAATTGTTTTTAGGTTAGTTGGGTAGGTTAAGCTTTGATATACAGTCATTTTATGCTTTGTGAGGTTGGTAATGTTTTGTTAGCGCTTTGTTTGGGTTTACATTGCCGTCATTTTTTTTTTATTTTAATATAATTCAATCTTTCATTTTCTTTTCTCTAGATTTTTTTCCTCTGCTGTACGCAATCCTTCTGCCTACTTTCATTACTTTTGATTAAATTTTTTAAGTGCATTCTATATTACTGTATTTATTGATATTTTTTTCTATATTTCCGTTAATTTGCAATAGCGTTCATCGAAACTTTACGATTGGAAATGCTATTGATGCCGTTTGCGCCACAATTGGCCATTTCAATATAATGTAACGACAAACTATTTTTTTTTGTCGAAAATGACTATATATCAAAGCTATTCCTTTGTGTGGTTTTATAGTTAAATTGTGTTTGTGTTAGTTCAATATTTTTCATATATGCTTATAGTGATATATTTCCGTTAGCAAATAATGTAGAATTTGTTTAGCGATTGTTCGTTTGTGCCCGGCAAACAGAAAATTACCCTTATAGTTTTTAAGTAGTTTTTTCCCCCTCGTTAGTGAGATTAGACGTAACATGCTTTCGACCACTAATTCCAAACGATTCCGTTTATTTTCATAGTATTTGATACATTTAAAACTAAACAATGTTAATTAAACGATCTTTCGATTCCTTCTGAAGTACTTTTGAATAAAAATGAAAATGTATAGATAAAGTTAAAAATTTCTAATCTGCATTGCGTTACCCGAACTGGTCTCATTTTTGCGTTGCTAAAATTGGTGTTGAAAATGTAAGCATGTATACGGTTTGATAACATTTTACATTGTGATTAGACTATGAGTTCTCACATTTGTACATCAAAATTTCCACGCTTGTGAAGTCGCGGGTAAAAACTAGTATGCATGCATGCGTGCGTACGTGTGTGTGTGTGTATGAAATTTATTTTATTATTTTTATAATTATTCTAATTTTTTTAATCATTTTTTAGTTAATTATTATTTTTTTTTAAATTTCAACAAGAATTGGATTTTAAGTTTTTGAGAATTATTAAAATTATCTTTAACCAAACCAAAATAAATTTGAAGTAAGTTCGCATACTAACATCACATTCTAGCACCAAAAGAATCATGTTATACCCTCTATGATAGTTATTTATAAAAATCTATTTTCATTTAATACTAAATGTTTTTCTTAAACTTATGATCTCAACAGGCATTTTAACCAAAATTTATATTTTGAGAAAACTATCTACAGATTTAAAAAAAGCAATTTAAATTATACGAAAAATTAACGATTAAAAATAAATATTTATGACAATATTACGACAATAAATATTTATTCCTTTAACATTTAGATTTAAATAAAGTAACTAATGAACGTTTCGCATCCTCCATCTTTTCATATTGTTATGCAGACATTGAAATAAAATAATTAATATTCTGAACTGATTAATAGACTGAAAAGTTATGCGCTCATACATTCAAATACAAAACATATGCACATGCAAATTTTGTTTAAGGTATACATTAAAAGAAAATACCTTTAATACATGAGTATTAAACACATTCAATTAACAAGGAAATTTTATGTAAAGGGCAAAATACAAACAGAAAATATATATAAAATGCCAAACATCTATTCAAATAATAGTTTTTCTAAAACATTAAGATAAGATAACAATTCTTAAATTAATATCATCGGAAATACACTTTCAATAAGAACTATAACATTATTATAAATTTCTACGTGCCAATGATTTTTTTCCTGACATTTGAAAAGGTTATTTCTTCTTGCATGTTTTGCAATTTACTATGAAATTATATACGAGTCTCTTTTTACAAATTTTATATATTTCACTTGTTTCAAAAGAAGCCTCATTTATAAAGTTATATTTATATAATTTGATTTGATCAGTGTCTGTAAAAATTGAATCATGTATTCTGTATTTCTTTTCTATTTTCTTCATGACATGTTGCAAAGAAGAATTATTTCACTTTGATAACAATCCTTTAATTATTACCAGAATTTTGTTAATTATTTGATTATATTTTGATTTCTTGCACGTGGTTCCATCTAACAGTGAGATAAAAAAAGATTTATAAATTTCAAATTAATTATGATTACAAATGATAAATTAAATACTAAAAATTAGAAATAATGGAATTCTGCTTTTTATAGAACTAATAACAGTATATATAAAACCATTTTTATTACATCTTATTCCGCTTGCTTTTTTAAAAGAAAGCTTCAATGAGTAGTAATTTATTCTGGAATTATTTATTTCATTCATTCATTATTTTTAGCAGGTCACGTTTAACATAGCAATATATTGTTACGTTTTTAGCGTAGCGGGTTTGGATTGAATGGACTTTACTTGAGGACAACACAAAAAAAAATTATTTACAGATATTTACAGAATGAATTGAAAAAGAAAACCTTCAGATAAACACAATCCAGCAGTCAACAGCCACTTACAGCGTAAATGCAAGCCTTACGCAGAATAAAACACAGACTGCAAAACAGCTATCTTATAGCACAAGAAACAATAGATCACAGCGAGCTCAGTAACACAACGTTAACAGCAAACGTAAACACAGCTCACTAATAACAAGCGAAAAAAGTAATCCGCTACTCCAGCGAGACGCTTCTCTTCCGAGAGGAGAAAAACTCTTAACTAACTAAACGCCGGAGCTACGGCAATCCGTCCCTTATAGAGCCGAGCCAGCGCGCGCCCAAAAGCACGAGATGCAACGCGGCGCTTCACGTAAGATCCAGCAGTTACCAGACTATACCTTTAGCCAAACCAACCCGCCTGGCGCGAAACCCTCGTGAAGCGTCGCCAACATTTTCACCTTCGGTGCACGTTTCGCCCGCTTGTAACCATATTTTCAATTATCACTACATTATTAAGTCACTCGCATTCAGATTTCCTTGATATTTCATTTATAAAAGCCGTACTAACTGCAACCTTTAGAAACTGTAAAGAATCTTCAAAAGTATATTCATCATCATGTTGATCATATTGGTAAGGTAATTATTAATTTTATTTATTTATTTTAAAATGTTGTTGATTTCTGATTGACTGGCTTGGCAACCACCATTCTTTACTTAATTGTTGAAAAAGGATAAAATATCCTCATTGAATTCCTTTTTTAGATTATAAACCTTTCACCGTAATATATTTACAAAAATTTATATAAATTATTTCATTATAGGGACGAAAAATAATAAATCATTTGATTTTTAAATTAAACTAACCGAATTGAAAGATAGGTTTGATTAAGGATTTAAAAAGATCGCAATACGTAATTGCATGATGTCATATTTTTCATATAAAAGTATCAGTGTTTTCAACATTTAAGAAATTAAATTTAAATTCTTAAATATAGAATAAGAATTTAAATTCTTAAAGGTTTAATTCAAATTATTGCGGAGAAAAATTAATGTATCCTTAAATAAATTGATATGATTATACTGGTGATATTTATGTCTAATTATGTATAGGATATATTCTAGAACAAACGGATATGAAATTACACGAAATGAATGTTTCACAAATATTAATTATAATGAAACTAAATTTTTTGTGGTAAAAGCAAATTGCATAAAAGAAAATTGCACAAAAATAAAATCTTATCAAAAAGGATCGCACTAAAACAAAAGCGCATCAAGAAGGCTCGCACACAAACAGCTTTGACAGGATAATAAATCACAAAATGTGGTAGCTGAAATATACAATTTAATTTATACAAGTATCAGGATAAGTTTGCTTCTTTTTTGTCTTCTAACTTAAATTTTTAAGATGACTCGAATTACTTGCAATAAATATATATTGAAGAAATAATCACTTTTGAGGAGAGTTGTTCCTTTCTACAAACTACTGGTTAAATTTTTTATAACAGGCTCTTTAAAACATGATTATAAACATTTTTTTAAAAAAAATAATAGAACTTTTTTTGTAATCTTCAACAAATTATGGAAGGAAGTGTAATTACATTTGTCTCAGTTCAGTGCCAACTATTTCAACACTAATTTTATTTTGAGAATCTTGGTCAAAAAGCAATTATAGAATATGTGTTTTTAAAAATTTAATCACACAATAAAAGTGATCACAATTCGCTTACAGTTTAAGTAATTTCAACACTTAAAAATGTTATATATTTATATCTTTACGCATTTGCCCTTCATGGAAAATAAAATGGACTGACAATACTACTATTTATCCGGAAATGAAGCAAATAAACTAGATTTTTCTCAGAGCACATTTTATATTCTTAGTGAAACTAATCTGTAGAAAGCAAGGTTTTATGATAGCCTGTAATTTCATTTCATTTGTTTTTTATCATGTCAGAACATGATGTTATGGGTGATGTGTAGTTTAACCCTATGCTTCGCTAAGTTGGAGATAATATGCCAAAGCTGGCTACCCCTGGTATTTTCTATTATGGCAACCCAAGATTATCTTTCTCTTTGACTGGAAGAGGTGGCCTATTGCCTACGCCCTTGTCTGTGATGGCACATTTTCGTGGTTGGCGAGTTGGCGATTTTTCGAAAGCGTGCCAAGCAGTGGTGCTTAAACCACGATCTTATCGATGTTATTTTGGGAAATGAGGTTGGAAATGGAATCAACAAAAATCCGTAGGCAAAAAATTGAAATGTTATTATCTGCACGAGCATCTCAAAAATTCAGCTTTTAATAACGCGTTGCCATTGGATTTACAAAAGCTCTGATTAGAAAAAAAATGACTACAGCAAATAAAACCTAAAAAAATGTGATTTTGAGCACGTGATTATATGAATTGAAATAAATAGGAAATGGGATATATTTTTAAATAGTAAATGCGAGACAAAGTTTTTTTGGAACGTTTGCAATACTAAAGCGATTCATTTGATGAAAACATTAAAATGAATAAAAATATAACTTAACTTGCACGAGCACGTGGTGCTTGGCCGTTCAAGAAATAATGCTCTGATACGATACATTGAAATATAGAAAGCAGATTTCCTTTTAATATTTTTTATCGTGTGATTAAAAAAATAATTGACCCTAAAGAGTTGGGGATTTTACAAACTGTGTGCTAAATGAAATATTTGCATTTCCAATCAAGTTCAATCACGTGAATGAAACTCTTAGGAATTTTTTTCTATTATGTAAATGTTTTTGATCATTTACTTAAATAACAGAAAAATACATTTGCTAAATTATCATACTGTACACCTTTACTTTTTTTATATAGTTGTTTATTGCATATTTGAAATAATAAAAGCATACAATCAACAAGAGACAAAAATTTATGGAATATATTAAATATTAGATCTTACTTTGAAGATTGTATACGAGAATTATTCTCTACAAGATCTTATTGTAGGATAAATTTGAGCATCCAAAAATTCAAATAAAATTTAAAATGCAAACGTAGTTTATTTAAATTTGAAATTAAGGTAACATTAAGTAGGAAATTTAGAAATTAGGAAGATTATTTGAATTCGTATTTTTGACACTTCAACTGAATTTAAATGTTGAAATATTTCAAAATAGAATATTAATATGCTACCCGAAATGTGTAAAGAAATTTCTCATAATATAAAAAAATGGATAAAAATGATTAAATCATTAGCATTTCGGGTCCTTTGCAAATGAAAGATTTATCACAATCACATTATTTGCACTTGCAGTGGCCTCATTTTTTTAAAACCAATTTGACTTTTTTGAGCTACAAAGAAAAGAAACTGAAAGAAAAAAGTTAGAGTAATTTCTACAATTTTTTTTCACATACTATCTAATTAACTAGTCATGACAGAGAACGCCTTCGTGATATTGGCATACAATAATTACAAAATATTGACTGTTGACTTCAATTTGGCATTTTTATTGAATCTATCGTGTTATCTTTGGCGAGTTATTTGGCGATTAATCCGTGACATAAGTTATAATAGTATCCAAAAATCAAATTTGTATTTTAACCATGTTTTTCTCAAATAACTGAGACAAACATTTAACCCAAAACTGCACTAGTAGTCACAAAATCCCTTTACTAAATTGGATGTATTTAAATCAAAGCCTGTTATCTCGTTTACATACGTTTGAGCCAGCTTTCTGGCACAGAGGTAGCCCGTCTTCCTCTTGTTCTGAGAGTCCCGGGTTCGAGTCCCAGTTTGGGCAGGGTTGTTGTTCTGTGAGATGTGCGACTTTTCCCCCTGTAAAATAAGGGCTGTACAAGCAAATGTGGTGAGTGTGTAGATTAGTCGTACTCTTGACCCTAGTTGGCGCTACTTCAAAAACAAGAGACGCTCCTTTCGGCTTAAATCTGCTGCTGTATCAGCGGGAGGCTTATCCATGGGCAAGTGCCATAAGTAACAACAACATACATTTGAAAGTACAGATCTATAGACCTTCAGTAACTTTTTAAACCTGACTCAAAATTGAGCAGGTGGTTACACTATAGTTTTTAAATCTGAGCACCTAATTTTATATACCTAACTATTTTCGTTTTTCAATTATCATGTTGATTTATATTCAATCAGACGGACATTTTCAGAACCAAATTTACTAAAAATTTGATAGAAATCTGTAAATTTGGTTTAAAGACCTGTACCAATTTTCAATCATCTAGTTCAAATGCATTTTTAAATTACTTTTCCCACTTACAGTTGTATATTTTCCAAAAATGGATTCTCCGAACTCAGGTGAGTTTAAAACGTGGAAATTTGTCAGAATTTGGAGTTTGAATTTTTTGATCATTACTATATTTTCTCTATATTATGTATACAATATAATAACTATGTAGCATGCGTTTTTAAGATTCATACAAGAATTCCACGTCATTTTTTCATGGAAAATTGACGTCAATGAATTTTTAAATATTTATCCCCATTTCAGTGAGTAAAAATAAATAAGAAGTGATCAAAAGAAAAAAAATCCTACGCAAATTTGTTTCCTGGAGTTACGTAAACTGTTTATGCCTTTTTTTAATTAAAAAATTCCGAATTTATCATAGAATAAATTATGTTTTCACCTAAATCTGAAAATAAGCACAGTGCGGGTATTAATTAAATACAAACAAAAGAACGACAATAGTCGAAAATATTGTTTTGAATAATATTAATTAATTATTTCTTAACAGGAAATGCCTTTTTTTTTTTCAAAAGAAAACAACGGAAAAATAACTGGGAATTCTCACTACTATAAGTTTTTAACGTTTTTATTTGTTGTTATCGATCTTAGATCAAGGAACCTTAGATTATTAAAATAGATTTCAAAAATAATGAATCGGTGAAACAGCCCATCTTTTGCAATTATTGACGCAATTATAAACTAAGAGTCTTGGCACAATACGACCAAAACAATGAATGGCAAATAGCGCATAAAATATAGTTATGCAATGCTGTTGCCTAAGCACATTTTTACACAGTTTTTATGACGCGATTTTCATGTGCGGGCACTATTATCACGTAGAATGCTATTTCTAAATTAAGGAAATCAAGTGTTTATTTTTATTTTTAACGTTTAAAGTGAATGATATACAATACGCAATTTTATTTATTAAAGCAATGGCGGAAGTAACTCCAAAAATAATCAAATTCTATGAATGAGAGTATATTTTTAATAGCAAAAGGGGATGCAGCTCGTAAAATATTTATTCTCAATGACTTTTTAAAACTTAAAAAATAAACAGTACAAGTCACAAATCAAAAGTTCTTTTTAAATGATTTTTTTTAATGAAAGTGTTACACATGTGAACATTTTCACTTTACTTATCCATTAACTACTTTGTTTGTTTGTTTGTTATCATGTCAGAACATGATATTGTTTTGAGAATGAGGTTTTCTGACGTCAACAAAAATCCGTTGGCAAAAAATAAGCATTTTATTACCTGCACGATCATCTCAAAAAATCAGCTTTTAATAACGAGATGCCATCCCATTTGCAAAAGCTTTGATTTTTTTTAAAAAATAAGTTAATGACTACAGCAAAAAAAAACCCTAGAGAAATGTCATTTTGAGCACCTAATAATATCAAATAAAATAAATAGGAAATGCGATATTTTTCTTGAACAATTAATGCGAGACAAAGTTTTTTTTTATCATTTGCGATACTAGAGTGACTCATTCGAGGAAATGATTAAAATGAATAAAAATATCATTTAACTCGCACGAGCACGTGGTGCTCGGCCGTTCAAGAAATGATGTTCTGACTTGATACATTGAAATACGCATAGCAGATTTCGTTTTAATCTTTATTTTTTTGTTAATTTTATTAAATAATACTTTCTGTTTCTCAAATACCCTATCTTATTGAATAATTCAAGAATCCATAGTTAATGAATCTACCAAATTAGCACAAGTTTTGCATCGACTTACAGAGCATTTGATTCAAATTTGATTCTTTGAAGAACAATAATTAAGCATCAATATGACGCACATGCAAAACGATTAGGTGTTTAAAGCCTTAAAGAGGGCCCTACTTGGCCCAGTTGGGGGCAAGGGCAAACACTTCTTTGGGGCCCTCTGCTTTTAGAACATTGATTAAAAAAGGAAACGTAGAGTAAAATTTCTATTCGATTTGGGGATCCCCACTTATGTGGGAGCCCACGGCTATTTAACGTATGCCCTTGTTTTAGTCAAGCCCTGGCCTTAAAATCTCTCCCCCTCTATGTTTAATAAGGATAACAATTATAAATGAAAATAAGTAACAAAAATAATTCGATAATAATAATTAACAGACAAAAGCAATTGAATTTAACTAACAAAAACCATTTTTTTATCGTGTCATAACATAGTGTTGTTTTTGGGATGAGGTTTTTTGGCGTAATCAAAAATCTGTTGGCAAAAAAAATTGAAATTTTATTATCTGAAAAAGCATCTAAAAAATCATCTTTTAATAACGCTTTGCCTTCGCATTTACAAAAGCTCCGATTTCAAAAAATAAATTAATGACTACAGCAAATAAAACATAAAAAATGTCATTTTGAGCGAGTGATTATGTGAAATGAAATAAATAGGAAATGTGATATTTTTTAAAACAATAAATGCTAGACAAAGTTTTTTTGGATCATTTGCAATACTAAAGTGACTCAATCAACAAACAATTAAAATGAATAAAAATAAAATTTAATTTGCACGAGCACGTGGTGCTTGGCCGTTCAAGAAAGGATGTTCTGACATGATGCATTGAAATATGCATAGAGAATTTCATTTTAATCTTTTTTTATTTTTATTTTTAATTAATAACTATGAACTCGAATAATAAACACTATTTTCATCCTGCTTATCACCTATGTGACCTCTTAAGCGTCTTTTTAAATAATGTATATTTTTAAATTTTCTTTATTTCGGCAGTTGAAAAGTAAAAATAAAATATTTTCCAAAATTGTCAAAAGCAGCAGATTTATTTTTCAGAAGGAAAAGAAAAACTTTGCAATCGCATGATTTTTTACTTCTAGAAGTAACAAAATAAGATCTGATATTCCACAAATGATCGAATATTTATTTATTTTTCTGAGTGAAAAATTATCGTAATTGAATTAACGAGAAATACGAATGACAAATTAAAGAAAGAACGCCTTGGAAACTTTGTAACATCATTACAAAGTTATAAAACTGAATCACCGTCTTTTATGCATAAAAATTGGGGATCTTGGGTAAAATATAAATGCTAAGAGTGTTCAGTTTTTTATTTTGAAATTCCCGGATATTAGACTTGCAAGCATCATTGTAAAGAAAAATGATTTTGGGTGACATTTTTTTGGATCTGTTGAAAACGAAATTTGGCCCACACTTACAATTATCGTAACAAAATTACATAGCAAATTTTACTTATTTAAGTCATTACCTTGAAGAATTATCGCGTTTGCATGAATGAAAAATCACAGACAAACAGGCTTTATTCGGATTTCTACTTTAAAAGCTAAAATTATATATTAAATTTCATCTATCTAGTTCTTAGAGATTTCTGTGGATATTTACAGTTGGATATCAAAACCACTTGCCAAATTTCTCCTTTCAAACCGTTTTCATCCTATAAGTTTTAAAATTATTTCTTCCGTCTCTTTATTGCGTTCCGATAGACATTACTTCAAAAATAGACAAAGATACACCCTCCTTATTTATTAAGAACATCTGACATTTTGAAAAATTTTACTAAATAAAGTATATTAGTCAACCAAAAAAAAAATGAGATTTATTATTTTTTGGTGAGAAAAATATATCTTTTTAGATTGAACGTCAAAAATAATTTATTTATAAATTATTCTTATTCATCAATTTGTAATTATAAAGAATAATTAAGGACAATTTCAAATTTATAAGAATATCACTCCAAACAATAAAGCATAACGTTAGATATGTCTACTAATAATAAGGAAGTGTGCGTGAGGTCGTAC
This sequence comes from Argiope argentata, assembly GCA_026289955.1. Taxonomy (NCBI): domain Eukaryota; kingdom Metazoa; phylum Arthropoda; class Arachnida; order Araneae; family Araneidae; genus Argiope; species Argiope argentata. The sequence continues at coordinate 346,246 of JAOUZG010016704.1, read as the reverse complement.
GCGTTGGCACTCTGCAGGCCAGACTGTTTGACCCAGTTCTGCCAAACTGACACATATAAATATTGGATGATGAGTTGCACCTTGGAACAATTTTTCTGACATTTAAAAAAAGAAAAATTGTTAAAGTGTAAGTGATTTTTTTTTATTATCTCGTCATAACTTCCAAAAAGCATAACACAATGAAAAAACTTTTCACGTCATCTTAAAATTCAAAAAATTATCCATCCAATGACATCAAACTTTTGTTCCGCATCAGTTTATTTTCTATTTGAAATAGCTTTTTATAAAACATTTTGCGAATATTATGCTACTATATCAGGGATGCACAAACTTTTCAGGATGGGGGTCAAACTATGAAAAAGGATCATGTAGAGGGCCAAAGTAGGACGTGAATGTGAAAACATGTTATAAATGTGAAAACACTTTTTTTTGTGGCAATGCGTATGAATTAGTACTTTGCTTATTTTACTCATGCATATATTATGCAATAAATAAATGAATAAAACACAAACGTTATAGATATGATTAAAATAGTTTACCTCCAAAAAAAA
>JAOUZG010016704.1:294073-345295 GCA_026289955.1 Argiope argentata | reverse complement strand
ATATATATATATATATATATATATATATATATATATAAATTTTGATTAGTTTATTAGGATTTAATTTCGGAAGTAAAAAAAAATCAAAGCGTCCCCGTTTTTGAAAATTAATATTCTTTTCTGTTATATAAATGGATGCATAATAACATACTCTGAAAATCAGAAATGCTTAGCATAAAAAACAGGTAAAAGAAGGGTGTCGAAGAAAAACAAAGGGGTGGGGGTGAGGACGAGTTATATATGTTTTTCAAAATTCGATATATGAAAATATTTTGATGGGAGCTTTATTGAGATACAATTAGGCAAAATATCTAATTAAAATTGATAGTAATAGCTAACAAAGATGGCTTGATAGAAATATAGACAATTCCAGAAACATTTATTAATAATTTGTTCTTGGTCCATCTTTTGCTTTTATTAATTGTAAATATTTATTAATGACAACTATAAATAAATACCTATTTTTAAGTCTTTACTAAAGCCCATTTAATTACAAATGAATTCGAACCATTAATTATTCTATTGTTAGTCTTTATTGCTGTGTGTCAGTAATGTGTGAAGATTGCTAATAGACGGAATGGCGAGATCATTGACATGGAGAGATGCAACAGTCAACGACAGAAAACATTTAAAATTACAAAACAACAAAATAAGTTGAGTCTAATATTTGCGATATTTGTCTACTAAAGAGGGGAAAAAATAAGTGGGTCTCTTTTTCATTGTTTTATATTAATCGAATAGCTATCCTTACCTACCTCAAGGGGTAGAGTTTCATTAATTCTATTCATTTAAAGTTTTTCGCTAATAGTTTTGCTGTTACATTTATTGTAGACATGAAAAGTTAGTTACTTTATTATCCTTGAATCCCTAAATATTTTTATCTTTTTTCCAAGATTTAAAAAAAGTAATAATAATTTTTAAAAATACATTCTCGTTGGTAAAATACGCTTAGTTCTGAAAAAATTAGTAAGAGAACTTTCCCGGCTTTAGGCAACCAGCTTGACTTGGCTTTTGACAATGGCTGCAAGATCTACGCAAAGACGCGGAATGTCTCCCTTTTTTACATTTTATATTTTTATTAAGATTTTACTTGGACTTTCATGTGTGAACATTTCAAGTAAGTTGTTTAAGCAAAAAATTCAGAATATCATATTTTGTGTTATGTAATATTTGGATTATGAAACAAAGAATTGTTTTGATGTATAAGCATCTTTGTCAGAATTACGTAATTTTGTTGTGGAATCTTTGATATTAATTCCTTTGACTTAAATATCGCAAAATAATTTCTAGATTTACTTTATTATCTACGAATATAATTATATACTTATAAGTATGTAAGGCTGCCGAATTGCAAATCTGTATGTTTAAATTTTGTCTGTATACATTTATAATATTGTAGTTGTTAAATATCTTCCTTTTTTTCAAACTCTTTTATTTTTTTTTTAAATTTAAAACATAAAACAATAATCTCACTTGTTTGTTTGTTTAAACGATCGCAAAAGTAAAATATATGCAGAATGCATGGGTTTTTTTTTTTTCTTCTTTTGATCCTTTTTTAATTGAATTTTTATTTGTTTATTGTGTATGTATATATATATATATATAATATATATATATATAATTAAACTGGAAATAAATATATGTAAAATAATTATCAAAATTAAAATATTAATTATATTAAAATATTTATTAAATTTAATATCATTTTTAATGAATAATTAATATTAATTATTAAATTTTGAAACATTTTAAAGAAGCATGCACAGTAGGTTTGAGTACAATAAATTGATGAATTTCAAGTAAATAATGTCAACTGTGAAAGTTTTTAGTTGTATTTACTCCTACAACAACAATTCTTATGATGGAATATTGATCCATCCATTGTTATAGTTAATATTTTTGCCCTGGTTCTCATTTTTTTTAATCATAATATTATAATGTTTAGATTTTTAATATTATTAATACATATACCTTTTTATGTAATATTCAACAATTTTTCAATTGATAATATTAGCTCACTTTTACACTTTTCAAAAGATCAAAGGAAAATTGGAATATTTAGTAAGTTTAATTCCTTAAACATAAACTATACTTATGTTTTGTCTCTTTTAAATTTCTGATAGTAATTATTAGTTATCTATATTAAATATCTATTGCAGGTATAAAAGAACACAATTATCATTTCCTGATAAAATGAATTATTAAACCTAGTTTTCTGCTTACATCATACTTTGTACCTTTACTTGTCTTGCTAGTTCATAAAAATCATCTTTTTTTTTTTCCTCGAAAAATGACTGTGATTACTGAAAATTTTTCTGGTTTATTATTACTGCATTTAACTTGATTTTTTCCACTGGCAAATTACTTGACATACAATAAATAGAAGTTCCCAAATTGTGTATTGCAGTCCACTGATATGTCTCAGATAATTTTTACTTCTATATCTATCATTCTGCACTTTGTAAAAATCTTCACCAAACAGTAAACCAACAGTACTCTTAGTAAAGTTATGTTTTCTCTTTCTCAACAGTGTCAAAGGCCAAAGTTTTATTTAAGCTGGTAAAACCTCTTGAAGAAGATATATGCTGTTAAACTTTGAAAAATTCCAAACATCAAGCATAAGATAGTGTGCTAAACATTGAGTTACTACTACTTATAATGTTTAAAAGTTCAGAAACTCTCTCATGTTAACAGTTGGAGACTTAGAATTTCGTAATTGTAAATTTAAAAATTTTAATTCATTCTAATGCAGAGAAAAAAAAGTGTTTAAAAGGAATAAAAAAGCTGAGAAGTAATCTTCATTCTTATTTTCAAATACAATTATTTGCAATATATATTTATTTTTTTATCTAGGTGCTACTGTGTGCCCAAATTTTAACTATGTACCAGATAATACATTTACATATGAAGAAACTCCTCCACTCACAGATGGTAAAATACACATTGGAAATTACACATGTCCAGGCTCAAATCCAAAATTGCACACTGAGTGTTGTAGCACGCCTGGAATGAGAGGATGCTGTCCGAAAATAAGATATTTCTATGAAATTGACAGAACGTAAGATTAAAAAAATATTTAATAATTTTTATGTATGTAAACCATTTGGATTTATATCAACCTTTCACTTTTGAAAAATGTTTTAATAAATATTGTGTATTGTTAAGGTTTATAATTTTAAGTGTGGATTTTGATTGAAACATTTGTGCATGTGTACTTTTTGTTAAAAATTTATTTAAATTTTTATCTTTTATAAGAATTTGCAGATAAATTCATAATATAGAAAAATTTGGTTACTCAAATCTATCTACTTACGTCTTTGTTAATTAAACATATACTAGAAACTTGCTATCTTGATTTTTTAATAATTTAATAATCTTTCTGATAAAGTTGGTATGTTGCAGGTAATTTTCAAATGGTCACTTTCAATAATTGTCCCAGTTTGGAAATGCCTTTTTACATTTTAAAACTTTATTTAAATAAAAAATAATATATTAATAAATAAAAAGTTATATTTTCAAGCATTTCTATAATATTGTGAACAAATTGTGTTTATTTTCCTGAAGAAAATGACATTATAATTATTTCAAATTGAGCTTTATAAAATGGCAGATTTTTTTTTTTTTTTTTTTTTTTTGAAAACTGCTTTCAAGAATTCATTGTAAAAAGCAGCTAAAATTAATTATATTTATAAATCTCCTTACAAGGAGCTTGATAACTGATAAGAAAGCTTTTAAAAATATTAATGTGTGGCAGTGCTTAATTAATGCTTATAATTTTTAATAAATAATTCTGGAAAATTTTGATGAAATAAGTTCTGATTTAGAATTCATCTGATTGAGCAAGTTTTTGATTATGGTATATGAATCTGATTCTGATCTGCTCATTAAAAACTACATTGTATAATAGTATGTCTTAAATATTAATTATTATCTTCCTACATTTGAGAAAAATAAAATTTCATTTCTTAAGCATAATATATGATTTCTTTCTTATTCTTTCCTCTTTGATAACTAAATTATATCAGTATTTTGAATTTTAGCTTCTATGTTCAACATTTCTAATATTTATTTCCATTTCATTTAATATTACTAATTCTTGTAGTCTTGCGGCTATAATTGCCATTACTGTGACCACTTCAGGGATAGTTTTTACCATTGCAATTACCATCTGCTGTTTCTGGTCACGATGTCCCTTTTATTCAGCCTGTAGAGCTGAATATACTCCCGAGATTGCTACTTATGGTAAATTGCCCTATATCATTAGCATGCATTGAAATTGCAACCAAAGTTACACAATTACTTTATCTGTTTAACAGTTTTACTTAATGCATGCTTCATAGCATGGAAAAAAAATCTTAATTTTGACTATACATAAATTCCTGACTTCTTTCCTTTAATTTTGACGTTAAATGCATGTGATATTGCTCTGAATAAAAAATTAATAAATTTTTATTATTTCAATGAATATTTATAATTATGAAGCTTTTTAAGCATGTTTTGTTAGTGTTCTGTTGTAAAATAATTTAAATGTTTAAATATTATCAAATTTTATATTTCTTGAATATTAACTATTTGCTTACCTGAACCTTTTCTCTTCATTGCATTATTTTTACTAAATATGAAAATAAAAGGTTTTTCTTTTTTTTTCTGGCTTTACTATTAAAATATTAGGAACGTTTTTAATCATTAACACTTTTTTTAAATTCGGCTTCTGAGGATGGATATATAAATTTTGGTGGCAGCGAATGTGTTAATCAATTATTGCAAGACAGTGAACTGCTATTTATTTCCCATTGTTTTTCCTTTTGATATTTTTATAAATCCTTCCTACATATTTAATATCTAATTCATTTTATTATTTTTATGTATACTATATTTAAAATTTTGGGAAGCACAATACTTATTTATTTATTTTCATATTTAAACTATATGATTACTACATGATAGTTTCTTGCTTAAAACACCTTTCTAGAGTATACTGCAAACCAGCCCTTCCCCTCCTTGCACTTAAGCCTTCTCATTCAACAACTAAAATGAAATAATGACTTTAAAGTGATAGATAATTAAAATTGTTTGATTTTTAGTGTATAATTTCATAACTTGCTATAATAGGGATGATTTTGCATGTGATCAATCAATTTTTTAATACCCCTGTTCCATTTACCTAGATTAGAATAATTGTAAAATGTCCATCTTTTTGATAGTAAAATTACAACGATAATAACAATAATAAAACAGAAATAAATATTTTGTAATAAAATATTATCTAAAATATCTTTAAAAATGATCTAATAGTTAAATTTTTAAAACTAAATAATATATAAAAGACAAATTATTTCAAATAATTCACAAAGTAAATAATTATGGATGGGTAACAATGAATTTTATTAAAATCATAATATTTTTGAAAGCCATGAAAAATAAATATAATTTGAAATTGAAACAAATACTCAGCACAGTTTGAGTGTGTGAATTATTCATTTATATTTAATTCATTGATTTGATGAGTTTTAAAACTATTTTCTTTTTAACATATATTTCTTAGTAATTATCTTTAAAATATTTTCAAAGTATAATGAAAAAAAAAAAATGCTTTTTTGTATTTATTTAGTGAACAAAGAATGCTCCATTGATTTGGATACTATGCCTACAGAACTCTCTAAAACGAACAAAAAATTTTCTCCAGTTGTTGTTAGCAATGGCAATCTTCGAGATGGTAGGTTTTCCTTAAAAAAATTTTATTACTCTTTAACTGATAAACACAACATTGCTTAGGATGAAATTTCATATTTCTGTCCTTTTTTACCACTTCAGAAGTATAACTTTAATTGACATAAAAATTTCATTAAATTCTTATATTTTAGTATACAAGGAGGATTTTTAAGTAGCGCCATAAGTGGCAAATTGAAAATGTAATGTTTGCACTTGATAAAAATCCAAATATTTCTATGAACAAATGTTTTTAAATTATATATTTTCAGTGGTGAAGATTATATTACTTAAAAGGACATAAAGACCAGAACTTTTATTATATGCATCACTGTTCATAATTAAAATTAGAAAACATAGTTCACCCAAATGCTACATTGTAGTGTAATTCATTGTAGTTCTCAAAACTTTACATATTGTCCCAAATAATTTGTGAAAATTTCCAACAATGTTTTCCTCTTATGAGTTGTTAAACTACTATAAAATTATGCTAAGTAATTAATGTAAATGTATTTACAACATGCAATATAAAGGTGAGTTTCAATTGCCATAAACTCTTAAAATCAAGTAGCCTAGTTATGAGTTGATTTTTATATATGAGACATTTTTAAGAAATTTTCAAATAAAATAAATATTTGAAGTATACATTTTCCATGTTTTTGTTTGTATAAATTCTACTTATTGAACTTATCTTAGATACCATAGTTTTGGCATGTTATTACGCTTTTCTTCGTAAATTGTGTAAATTTTTTAATAAAATCTTTCATGAAACTTTAACAATCTTTTGAGTTTTCGTAAGAGAAATGTGAAAAAAAAAAAATGTTCAAATGTTTGGATTTCTAGAAGGAATAAAAAAGAAAAAAGTGTTTCAATCTGAATTATATAAATTGACACTCATTTTATGAAATAATCAATTCCCTTATTTTAGGATTCCTGTGGCCTTGAATTTTATTTTGATGTATTTGAGGCCCCATTAAAGGATTTTTTTGTTAGGTTATTAAAAAAATAAATTTACATCCATTTTGTTTATTTATATACCCTCCCCCCCAAAAAAAATCAATCTTAAAATTATTGCTTTGTGATTTTTGGTAACAATAAAATTGTAAATTTTTTATAAAGATTGAAAATTAAATTTCAAATTAACATTTTGGTTTTATTTATTTATTTCTGAATTTATTTTCTGAATCGGAGTGCATTTTTCAATATTTGTTATACTTAGAAATATTATGATCTAATAATTTTTTTTAAATGTTGCTACTAAATAAAAATTTTTTCTCCCTTTTCAAATTTTTACTATGTTTTTCTAATAATCGGTCATTATTATACTATCAGAAATAGCAAAACAATATTTTTTCTATAGATCTCACACCCAAATAATAATTCAAGCATCAATACAAATTTTTTATTAGTCATTTTCTTCCGTTTAATACAATACAATTTCATTCATATTTAAAAGAAATTATTTTCAAACTTAAGATTTTTGAAAAATTTAGTCTTGTCATAATTAAGGTATCTGACTTATCAACTTGATATTCTATTACTTAAATACCATGCACTAAATACCTGACATTCCAGTTTTAATCCTAATCTGGTAATATATTCAGATACAAATTTTAAAGCAGTTTTTAATGGCCAATTCAACAAGGTTAACTAGAAAGATGGATGTTGTGCTTTTTTTATCATGTCACAGCATGATATTGCTTTGGGAATGAGGTTTAGTGATGTCAACAAAAATTCATAGGTAAAAAATAAAAATTATATTATCTGCTCAAGCATCTCAAAAAATCAACTTTTAATAACACATTACCATTGCGTTGGCAAAAACCCTGATTTAAAAAAATAAGTTAATGACTACTTCAAACAAAACCTAGAAAAATGTCATTTTGAGCACACAATTATATGAAATGAAATAAATAGGAGATGCGATATTTTTTAAAACTATAAATGTGTGACAAAGTTTTTTGGATCATTGGCAATACTAAAGTGGTTCATTCAATGAAACAATTAAAATGAATAAAATTGTAATTTAAATTGCCTAAGCACATGGTGCTTGACTGTTCAAGAAATTATGCTCTGACATGATGCATTGAAATATGCACAGGATATTTCATTTTAATCTTTTTTTTAACAACAAATTGATAGGACTACTAGTTTTGCCTCAGTGATTTAATGAATATTCAAGAAATGCGGATATGAGAGAGCTCAGTTATTTGTCCTGAATGGCTGCTCTTTAACTTTAAATTGTGCCATTAATGTATTTATTAATAATATAAAATACTATATAATAGTTCCTGCTACAGATTCATGGATGAATTATTGTCATATATTTTATTAATTTCAGCAATTCTCTTTATTATGTTTATTTTATTTACATGTATTATGTAAAATTTTATACTTTTTTTCCTTTTTAGATGACAATAACGCTCTGTAGTGCTGCAAGATAAGAGAAAAAATTCAGAAGTCATGGAGAGCTTTAATATCTTAAGTTTTTATTTATTTATTTTGTTCTGTTACTGTGATATATTTTTTAAAGCATATTTTTATTAATATATGCCATGAGGTGTATTTTTATTTGCAGCATAGTATGGTTTGTTTCAGAATTTCTTTAGCCAAACATAAATTAGCTAATCTATATATTATTTATAATATATGTATATATATATGTTTATTGTGTGTGATTTATAATATATACATATATTATTTTTGTGTCGATTTTATTCATATTCCTGGTGTGTGGATGTTATATGGTAAAATATGACTGCAAATTGATCAAAATGCTGTAACTTACTGACGTCTTTATTACATTAAGAATTCAATTACTTCAATATAATTTTCCAGTTTGTATTAACATTTCATAGTTTGTAATTTCAATTTAATTTAATATTCAAACATTCCTCCATTTATAATCACTTAATTTTTTTTTACTTATACACTTAAGTTTCATGTAATAATCATATTTGTTTGTTGCTAGTCCTTTTGTATGCCTTTCAAGTTGCTAACTAAATTACTTTGATTTAATAATTTTTAGATTGGATAGTTTAAAATAGAAAGATAAAGTCAAAAAGTATTTTATTAAGAAAATGAAGTGAGTATTTATTATTTAGGGCAACACATTAAAATTGGCAAACTCTTAAAAATTTGATATAATGTGTCATTTAATGAAATAAATATAATATTCATCTGAAAATATTTTTTCCAATTTTTCAATAGCTGAGGGTGGGGGGAACCACCTGACAAGTACAGATTTTTTTATTATTTTAAGTGATTTTACATCAAATCATTTATAAATTTTTAAGGAAGAAAAAAATGTATACATTTTAAAGAAACTTGCATTTGTTTTTAAAAGTTAGGAAAATTAGTTATAATTTTTATCGAAGAAAAAGGCAGCTTGCGGTGAAAGGAACTGTATATATTTTTTAAAAAACACTTTCTTGAATATTTTCATAATTAAAAAATGATGCTTGTTTTTAAATACAAGTTTTTTTTATTATGCCTATTTGCATTTATGATTAATTATCTTTGATATGTACTCCTATAATTACTGTTTAAATGTGTTTTAACATAAGTCAACATTTGAAACGAATTTGTAGAATTATCTATTATAACTAATAATTGGTATGGTTTTGTAACAAATAGAAAAATTGTGAGACTTTTTATATTTATTGTGCTGTAGAAATGTGTATTGCTACTGAAGATAATTATAATTTTTGGTATATGTTTATGTAACTATTTAATTCAGTTATGAGCACCGAGACAATGATAATCATTTTCTTAAAAAAACTTTAACAATATGACTAAGAATTTTAAGACTAATGCCATTTTATAATCAAGGACATAATTGTAAAATTTTGCCAAATTGAATTGGTTGATCTAATTCAACTTATATATGCATCAAGTTTTTGATTTTATATTCAACATACAAAGAAAATCAAAAGGAACCATTTGATAATCATCCATAGATTACCCAATATAATTTACAGCATAGATTTCAGTAAATTATGTTTAAAACATTAAATTGGTTCTAACTATAAGATATGTTTAATTAATTTGAAAGAAAAAAAAGCATTGTGACGTAAAATTCTTATTGATTAAATATTTTTAAATTATTAACTGTCATTATGTCTTGATAACATCAAGAAACAAAGATTGTTTTCAAATTCTTATTGTTAGTTAGGAAAATTAATCATTTCAGAACATCAGAACATTTTAAAATTGCATCATTTTCATTTCAAAATATGACAAATGAATGATACATGTGGGCTAAAATATTTTTACAAGAATAGCATTTATTGATTTCTTCAATAAATATAAAGGGTATAGCCAATAGGATCTTTCAATTTAACTGCAAAATTGCATTATAATTATCTTATAAAATAATATATTAGGTGTCGAAGAATTAAAAGAACAGATATAGTATGCAGCTTTTGCATGTTATTGAAATCTGAAACTTTTCTGTTTGCATTTGGTACAGGATTCTTTAGTATTATTTATAGAGAGAAAACTGAGCTTTATTGCTGCTCCAATTATATTATGCAAAGCCTCCTCTCCCTTCCTTATAATGACTGTCAAAAGAAGCAAATTGCTTCATTTATGGAACTCATATCTAGATGTTCTCTGTAATTGGCAAATTTTGACTTAAATTGCTCATTATAAAATTTTTAAATTTACAATTTTGCATCAACTAAATAATTATAATACTGCAGTGAGGGTAGATTGTAGCCAATACCTACTATGTTTGAGTTTTTTTCTCTGACCAAATGTAATAAGTTGAAAAAATGTAAATGATGTCTCTTTGTGTGTGTTTTGGCAGGGGTGGGGAGTTTTTTTGCTATTGTGCTTCAAAAAGTGACAAATTTACTAAAGGATTATCCAAATTCCAGCAATTTAGTCTGACACTCCTGATATTTATATCTTCTTAACCCTCCCCCCCCTCTTCTGAATTTTTGAGTAATATAACCTATATATTAATTCAATAAAGGGTTATGGGAAGATTATGTGAATCATATATTATGTTATAAATGTAGCTGATATAAAACTGATTGCATTATTTCACATTATTAAAATACTAATATAAGACATAAAGTGTCTGAAAACTACTGAGAGAAAATGGTTGCTCTAAATTTTCTGGTTGTTGATTGATATTAGTCAGCCCTAAAGCTATTTTAATGATGAATTGTTGGTAATTATTAGAAGGGCTATGCTTGAAAAATCGTCTGCCAATTAAAATCAGAAATTCCTTGACTGTTGTTAAGGGTACTATCAAATCTATCCTTATATTTCACATTATAACCCATGATTTGAGTAATATTGGAACTGTTTCAAAATCCATTGGTCATCTTCCTTAATGATATATATTTTTTAATTGCTTGAAATCTGAAAACTCACAGGTATTTAACCGTGCTAAAGATAAACATTCAAATATTTTCTTTCCATTTTTTAATTTAATGACAATTTTTAAATCTTGAAAACACAATTTTTGTAATGTTCATAAAGACAGTGTCAAAAACAAGGTTCATTCTCAAAAATTATTGAGCTGATGCTTATAGTTTGATATATTCTATATTCAGATTTTTGGATGCTAAATTCAAAAATTGGCATTCAAATTAAAAAAAAAACATTTATTCAGTTTAAGATCTGAAAAAATTGATCATTTCCCTAAAAATTACTTTTAAAATGCCAGTTTATAATATAAAACAGAAAATGTAACTTATAAATCATGAATGTGTTGCAAGATCTATGTAATACATTTTCCCCCATAAAGTGTTTTATCAGTATTTCTTACAGCCAATTATTTGATCCAATTTCAGCGGAGAGATAGTTGAATACAAATTTTGATTTTTTTTATGTCTATAAGATTTCAGACTTTGAATCAAGAAATTTGATGTATAAATTAAAACAGAGGGGAAACTGAGAGCAGTGATTTTTTCCTATTCATTCATATAAAATTTCTTATCAGTGTTTTTTGTATGACATTATTTTGTCTCTATATATGAGGATTGAGCTTTTGGCTTCGTTGAGCAGTGAAAGAAATGTTTCTGTGAATTTTGATGTAACATTTTATATATGTACATTTGTGCATTGTAATGCCAGTGCTATAATCTTTGATATGTATTTTTTATATAATTCTCCTGTATGGAATATTAGGTTAGTGTTTTTTCATTTGTAAAATGCACCTAGCTATTAATTTTATTTTTGTTTTTTTGTTTCTAGTCATTTTTTTTATTTCACAGATATTTATTTTATAGCATGATTATTTTTGTTACTTTTTTTAACGATTTTTTCACTAGTTTTGTACAAATTTTGGAAATAAATAAAAAGTTTTCTTATGATTTCATGTATATTTTACTTTTTCTTAATATTTGTTATAAGAATGAAATTATAGAAGCATTTATTCAATATAATAAAAATCAAAATTAGACTAAAAGCTTGTCAAGAATTGCTCTGCATTTTATGTTGATATATTCAAATATTAGACTTCTATCCTTTCTAATATCAAAAATGGCAGGGCAATTCTTAAATGCTTACTTAGTATACCACCCATGTAATAAAAAATGCCTGTTTTAAAATGGTGGTACAAAATTTCATAACCTGCTCTTATTTACATTTTCTGGCATTTTAGCACCGACCAATATTTTATGTATTGTATATATATTGTACTATACATTTAAAAAATTTCTCTGATAATAAAAATGAATGTGTATGACTCTACTGATAAGACTGTAGGGGTTCCATTCAATAAAGAGAATGATCAACACTTGTTTTACTAAATGCTTTTGAATACTCAGATTTACTTATTCTTTTTTCACTACATGACACTGTTAGTACTCTTGCATCTATTAGGAATGGAAGTAAATAGTTTGAGGCATGGTGTTAAGAACATCTCTAAGTACAAGAATACATATCTAGATTCAAGGAAATAATCCTTATCTGTAATCTTCACAGAATAAGTTATAAATGAAAAAGCATTTATTTCATTATTAATGATAAAGTAAGGAAATGCTAGAAATCGCAGTTCTACACTAATTGTAGTTATTAATAGTAGTTATTTTATATCTTTATAGTGATGTTTAAAGTTCAACTGTGATAAAAATGATTGATAACATTATTTTTCTTTCACCTTCAACATATATGTACATTTGAAGTTTCATTCCGGCTTACAAAATAATTCTCCAAAATGTTATTGATACATTGTAGTTACCAAGAGGCATTTAAATCTAGTTTGACTTGCTTTTGTAACAATACCAATGCATAGTTCTTTTCAATTTATAACACAAAAATGCTATTTTTTGAAATTCTTTATTAACAAAAATTGTAAAAGTATGAAACATACAAGCTAAGTATCACATAAATAAAAAAAAAAAATACAGTTGATTCATCAAATAAATCTTATACTGCAACATTCGCAAAATATAATCAGATAATAAAAAAAAGCGGAGGACTGTAAATATGGCATTAAAAACAATGAGCATTTACATTCACTAAATGTATTATCCATTCATAAGGCATTCTGCTGTGGATAATATATGACAAATATTAACTTGCACTACCTTTAAGATGTCTAGTATAAAATCACATTATTGAAATCATTTTATATTATATACAAAATAAAGGAAAAAGATTCATAAGATCAATTATTTTACCTACATCAATCACAATTGATAAAATGTCATTTCTGTAACCAGTTTAAATAGTTGGAATGCTTTGCAAAAGCTGCAAATTCAATTCATGAATATTTCTTAAAGAGTTGGCACATAGTGATGAAAAGTAATACATTAACATAAAATTGATCACCTAATGGTCCCTTGATTTAGTAAATTCAACAAATACATACATTTCTTTGCAAGAAATTAATTGATAACAATTTTTTGTTCTAAGGCATGCTGTGATGCTAAATACAGAACTACTTATCTATCTAAATAGTTCACAATAAATTACTACTTATTTATTTTTATAATCTTATTTAAACAGGAAACATTTTTAGTACAACAAACAAGATTTATGAACAAAGGAAAGACATCAAAAACAGATGGAAATTTAACAATATATTGCACATGAGAAACAGTTTTAAAATGAATATATATCAAAACTACTATAAAGAAAACCAAAAGTACAAGGAAGGTTTTTTTTTTAACATTTATGCAAAAATAGTTAAATATATCTATGATTTCCACATGGTCATAAGTATGTAGAGTTGAATAAAACTTATAAAAAGTACACAACACTTTAAAATGATTTAAAGATTTTTCAATTTATAGAAACAAATATGGAAGAAAATATCTTTCCTTTAATGAAATGTGATAACTTGAGTATAAAAAAGAATATGGAAATCACACATTGAATTTACACATTTGTAAATTTTAATTTAAAACATCAATTATCAATGACAACAATATATAGGTATGAGATGAATATTTTCCCTGAAACTATGAAATAATTTCCAAATTTTTTAATAATGAAAAATATTGCAGAAATGGGGAGGTAGAGGCAGTATGAAGGGCAATTTTATCTTAATGATATTAAAAAATATTACCAATTAATATGGTAAAAATAGGAACACATTTTAAAAATATAGTTATTAAATATTTAACCATGTTCTATATTTGATTTTTGAGATATTTTCTTTCACATTCAACTAAAATTTATATAACCATTATATTGCTCAACAGTCTTTGATAGTTGAAATGATGGATATCAAATTCAAATTTTAAAAATGACCAATTTAATTAATTGCAATTTGAACATATTACATGCAATTTACTCATATAAATGAGAAGAGCAACTTGACATTCTTAGGCAACACCAAGAAATAATGATTACTTATGAAGTTCCAAATTCTTGCTCTCATCTTGTTTTAATGATTGAAAAAATGTGAAATTTATTATAATTACTGACAATTATATATCAGTGCAATCCGTCAGTAACTTTATAAATAACCTCATATCAACTTATGCACATTCTAGAACTCTAAAATAGTAGAAAATGTGCAGAGATGTATGGAGTAAAACTAAAGAATCATAAAAATTGATAGAACTGGACCATATCCTTTATACCAGAAAATCAAAATAATGACTAATTGTATGAATTTCAATCAAATTCATAAATTAATGATATCAAAATTAGAACAAGAATTTATAATAGAGAAATACTACAAAATTTAAGTAGATGAACCACAATTAAACTGAGATTTAAGGAGTTTTTCAAAATGATTACAGGAAATATAAATATACTTGTTATGGTTATTTTTAATATATGGTTATTTTTTATAAGTTCTTTTTCTCTGCACTAATTAAATGCTCATTCAACACAGTAATGTTTATCTTATAGTAGTTTATTTACATTTTAATACTATTTTCAGAAAAAACTTCATAATTTTGAGTCTGATAACAAGGATGACATTTATTTATTTGATCGCAATAAATAATATTTATGTATCTTAGAGAATTAATCCAATGTTCCTAAGCATTACTCCTGGAATTGAAAGGCAAATTAAAACAAAAAAATATCAAATACACACATTAATACTCTTAAAAAAACATGCAAATATGATTCATATTTTTTGACTAAAAGAAATTTGAGGGAATAATTAAAGGTCAACATATATTTTTTCTAGTCTAATATGAATTAAATGCATTCTAAATGGTCACAGCAAAGGCAATGTATTCTAATAGAATTTGTCGAATTTCTTGCTATTACTAAGCCTAAAATTTTATTACAAAGGTTTCTTTTACAATTGATTAATAACTGTTCTTTTGGAATCTGATCCTTGTAGAGGTGTAAATAAGAAACTGGAGTGTGAATGAAAGGGAATTTATGATAATAATAATTATTATTACTATTAACCATCCCATTCAAGATTTAGTTTAGTTAAGTGAATGCCCAACTTTTAATATACAAAGAGTTTGGGAAGCACTTTATGATTTTTCAAATGGTAAACCACATTAAAAAAATGTATCGTGTAAAGAAGAACTTAGAAAATATTATGGGTTGGAAGATACCTAGAATGATATATTAAAAACATACAGCTTATTTCTTTAGAATGTATATACCTTAATACTGACAATAATTAACAAAAAAATTATTCTTATATGAAATATTTTATAGTTTAAAATTAGCTTTTTTAAAGTTCATTTACTTTAGGAAGACATTTCAGAATCAAATTAATGATCTTGATACATGTTTCTTATTAGTACAATCAAATGTTGACTATTTGAAAAATATTTTCTACTTTTTTTTACAATACTGGCTGAATAAAAAAATTTCAGGTGATATAAAATAAATGAGCATTATTATTTTAAGAGATACAAATAATTTACAGAAAAATGACTACTTCAAACAATTATAATAAGACTAGATACTACATTATTTCATCAGGAATTTGTATTATAAAATTTATATCAGTTGAGATCATAAAGAATAAATCATAAAAGCTTTTCATAAAATCATAATCATAAAACCATCATTTTAGCATTATCAAAATCGTTAAGTTAGGACTTCTCTTCATACCAAGACTTATTCTTCTTTGTTAAATGGCAATTAGAAAAATGCTATTTTTAAATCAAAAATTATACAGACTGATTTTAAGACAGTATTAATAGTACATCTTGAGTATTTTTATAATTTTTCTGTGACAATATCAGATTTTAAGTACATACTTCACTAGTGAAATGGAATGTAAAAAAAACTTCAATGTAAGGTATGGAAATTTAAAGTATTTAGTATATTTAAAATCTCTTTCAGACAATGAAGACATAAGCACCTATAAAAGAAATGTTAAAATTGAACATTAAAAAAATCTTACACTTAATAAATAATTACAATGCTCTTTTGCGTCTATCACAGGAAGAGGAATGCAACAAGGGGTCACAACAACACTGTTTAATTAAAGCATTTTGATGATAGTGACATTTTGAACATTCATATTCATCAATCACTTCATCTTCAAATTCAGTTGAGCTGCCATCATACACAGGAAGAGCTTCTTCTGCATAAAAGTCAAACTGTTTTGACAAAGGAGCAATAAAGTAAACAGTATTTTTAGTGTAAAGTTCCATTATAGGATGAGCACATAGTCTGTTTGCCTAGATAACATAAATAAAAATTAAACATAATGATAATGCAATCAATATATCAATTAATTCATATAATATAGTTACTGTGCATAATGACTTTAAACTAGGAAATAAGATTCACTATTAGCATTTGAAGTATTTAATTCATCAATTGTAAAGAAAAAAGTTCATGGATCTCTTAAAAATAATATGCAAATCTCTAAAATTATCATTACTTTAATTGTTACAATTACTCTACTCTAAGCCATATCAATCATATCTATCAGAATTATCAACTATTTTTAGTAAAATATTCTTGATATTATATATTTTTTAAAAATCAGTTTTTAGTGATAATATCTGATGATGTTGTAAAAAATTGAAAATCAGTATTTTAGTTGAATTTTACAAATAAATTTAGAACCTTGAAAGAAATCTTTAAGAATAATTAGTGAATTCAAATTCTGCATGACTGTGTTATTCTTTAAAATAGCTCTAATATTCATATCATTCCTTCTAAGGAATTAGAATGCAACTACTATTTTGGTTAAACTGTTATTAGTCATTAGATGTGATTTATTTTATCGCATATTTTAAAATCAGTACAATTTATAACTAAATATGAATTATAGAACCTCATAAAAAGTTAGAATCAGTAACTTTTTCAGAAAATACATTTATTGACTCAAACTGTATAAAACACCTTTTTCATTTTTTTCCTACCGCCATTGCTCATTATATATTATAAAACTTATCTTTATAGCAATGAAATCTTAAACTTCATAAGGAAAATTCTATAAAACATAATACCAAATTTAGATATTAAGCTCATAAATAAATAATTTTTTTAGGCATTAAATTTGCAAATGATTCTAAACTTTAATAGCCATTTCAATATATGGTAAAAATGGATATCAATTAATTTTAATAATAAAAGACTACACTTTTTTTATTATTAGCATTTTCTTTTCTAATTGAACTTCGACGAGAATATCTTCCTCTTTCACATTCATTCTGATATTCTCTTGACATATCACAGACAAAAGATAAAAAGATTTAAATGAAATCCGCTATGCATATTTCAATGTGTCATGTCAGAACATCATTTCTTGAACGGCCAAGCATCACTTGCTCATCCAAGTTAAATTATATTTTATTCATTTTAATTGTTTCATTGAATAAGTTACTTTGGTATTGAAACGATCCAAAAAACTTTGTCTTGCATTTATTGTTTTGAAAAATATCTCATTTCTTATTTATTTCATTTCATATAATCACATGCTCAAAATGACATTTTTCTAGGTTCTATTTAAAGTAGTCATTAACTTATTCTTTTTAATCACAGCTTTTGTAAATGGAATGGCATCACATTATTATAAGCTGATTTTTTGAGATGCTCGTGCAGAAAATAAAATTTTTATTTTTTGCCTACAGAATTTTGTTGATGCCACAAAACCTCATTCCTAAAATAATATCATATTCTGACATGATAATAAATATGAACAAATCATCTTCATTTCACAGACCTCTAAGTCATCATTAAAAAATGAATCAAAATTTAAAATGCAATAAGACCTTATTAATTGAAAATTAATTTTTCATAATGGAATACCAATTTTAACAAAACAAAAATGTTTAGCAATAAACTAAGAGACTAACAAAATATAAATCAAAAAGATATTAAAATACCTTAATATACTGTTTTAATCTTGGATAAATCCTGTAAACAGCAACTGCTAAGGAATACTGGTTTTTCAATGGAAAAGAGGATACAACTGCATAATCAATGTTTGGAAAGACAGCCACTTTAAAACCAGCATGAATCAACTTTTTATACAAATTTTCTTCCATTTTATCTGAAATCATAACTCCTACAGATGAACCAACTTGTTTTCTGGTCTGTGAAATGTAAAATGAAATAAATTATCAGGCAGGCACTGAAAAACTTTAGAATATATTCTCTTTTTAAAATTGTAAAACTTAAAATTCAAGAAATGGCAACTTGATTTTACTATAATTGAAAATAAAATTAAGCAATTAATAACATAGAAGGTTAGTTAATAAGATTTATCATGAAAGAATTTAACAGATGTTTATCACTTAGTAACTTTTAATGAAGATGTTATAAAATGATAGGGAATAAAGAATCAAAAATGGTGTTCAAAAGAATTAACTGAAATACTCTCTGACATATTATATTTATAGATTGTAAAATCATTTTTAAATATATAATTGAAAACCCAAGATATTTCTCTTTCAACAAAAACAAGTTTAGAAAAGGCAAAAATTTTAATAATGGTCAATAATCAAAATTTTATTTTATTTTTACTACTATAGTAAAAAAAGAGGCTGAGGAACACAAAGATTTTAAAGATAACTTGTAAAGAATTAATTGAAAAATATTCATATAAAATGAACCAGGTGTTAAAATAAACTACCACTAGATAGATACTACAGTTAACTACATAAACTACCACCATATAGATATGTATTATAATTTGTCTTAAAGATAAACAATGAACCAAATGCAGAATAATTTTTTTTTTTTTTACAAATAAAAATATAAAAGATGCTAGCATAGTTCAACAAAATTTTTAGAATAGTAAGCTGTGCACAAGAGTCATATAGAAAACTAAAATATATTCCAATTCTTTTAGCTAAAGAATGATATTGTACAATTAAATTTTTTATCATTTATTAAAAAAAAATTTTTTAATTGCTCTTAATGAAAAAATTATATATATACATATTATGGGCAAAAATTAATAGGCATATTAGATTTTAATCAAAATATTATAAATAATAAAATATTAAAGAAGGGGAAAAAATATTCATCTTGAGAATAATAAATTACCAGAATTTAACTTAAGAATTTCATAAAAAGCAGTCTCATTATTTAGTCTTATCAGATCTCCAGACAGCAAGCATGTATTGAGAAATTATATTAATTTGATGTGCATCAAAAACCTTTAAGTGCATATGTAAAAAAATTATATTAAAAGAATATGTATATATATGGTGACTTACATAAAAATCTTCATGGTAAATGGAAAATGAATCGAGCTGAGGCGCTAAGTTTTGTGCTTCTGTCAATAAATAACGGGAAGCTGCATAATTTTGAGTAAATTTATATACAACAAATACATCCTTTGTGAAAGGGGGTTTTGTCACTTTCACTTCCACTTTATGAAAAATTCCATGATAATATAAAACAAATAATACAAATGCAAAAAATAAACCAAAACCTAAAAATATAGTACTAAAATATTCCACATAATGTTGGTAAGATAGCATCTTTATAACAATATTTCCTAAAAAGTCAATAAATTAAAAATTCTTTAGTGCAGAGTGGGAAAATAAAAATAAACAGTAAACGCCGGTTTCTCCGATTCCGACCTCCCGCCAGGAAAGTTCAGAGTTTCGCCTTAGGCTCAACCTATAGCTAAAAAAAACTTAACTTGAGGCGACTGAACAAATATTTGATTAATGAGTGAATATATAACTTATGAAATATAATTTTAAATTTTATCAATTGTGTAATTTAGAAACTTAATCTTTTTAATATGCTAATGACAAATTAAAAGTACCAAAAATTTATCTAGAAGTAACTGGCATCAGTTATTACTTTCGTTTTGCTATTTTGCTCAAATCATTTTGACATACGGTGTTTATTGTTTTATTGCGCCTTAACATGAACAGGTAAATTTTTTTTCTGCTCTATGAAACAGATGGAACTATTTGGAATGCATTTAAATCATCTTCAAAGACTGGTTAAATTTGTTTTTCGCTATATTTGAATTTGGTTTTCGTCTCATCTGATTGCAAAATGTAAGGAGTTATTTTAGTAAATATTTATTGTTTTCTTTGATTTATTTTACATTGCAATTGTTTTCTTGAAATTATATTATCTTTGACAGATTTATGAAATTTCTGCATAAATTCATGAAATTTAAGACTAAGATTGTATTAAATTCAACATAAAAGCTGAAAGTATGTTTATATATTATAGGAACCGGTTAATATTAGCAACAAAACTTTTATTTTCGGGGCCGTCAAGATTTTTCATCCGCAAATGTGGTGGTAAGTGTGACCTATTTTTAAAATAACATTTGCTTTGTTTGGACATTGAATAATTTAAATATTTTTCATTGATTCTTAGATTCTAGGCAAAAATATGAAATAAAAGTAAACCTTGAAAATATTTTACAAATATTTTTGAAAGTTCACAGTATCGGTAAAATATTTGTTTCTGAAAATGTTGTATTCTTTAAGAACTAAGAACATTTTAAAGTGTATTTAATGCTTTTTTTGTTTTTTTTTTCTTTCCTTGATAACTTATGTTTTATTTAATTCTACAAGATCATGCTAATATCTTTTGAAGAAAAGCATTTCTATGTTTTTCTTTGTGGTTTATTTTATTATAATTTTTGATAAAATTTTAAAATTCTTTTTTAACTTCTAGCAGTTTTTAAAAAGATAAATCATTTCTAATTATTGATGGTATATGAATTATAGGTTTCAAAATATTAACATTTTCAAAGTTTTTCATCATTGCAAAACGTTTTTACAGTGCTATTTCAATTGTTAATAAATTATATGTCATCTCATGATATTTGATTGTTTGAATATCATTCAAATCAATAAGTGGCCTGTTATATGTTTATTTGAATTAGTGAACAAATCATTATGAGATAGTTTTAATTGATTGTATTTTGTATGCTTCCTTTTTATAATACAAAATATCATTTTAATGGCATATCAAAATAGATATTCCCATTTTAAATGTAAAAATGTTAAGGTTTACTATTTAAGTCTTTTTAAATTTAAATATTATATAATCTTCTTGCTTTGTAATACAATTCTTTGATAATGGTACTTATATTGAAAATATTCTTTTGCTGTTGTTTAAATCAGTCATTTTCAATTCTTAATGATCAAGAATAGGGTTTTAAATATGACATTTTAATTCAAAATATTTGTTAGAATTCTTAAATTTCTGTGGGGGGAAAAGGTTGCTACAAACAAATTATATATTTATGTTATAAATTTATTATTTTAAATTTATTGAAAAAAAATTGCTGGCTTTTCCATAATATTGGAGAATAGGACCCCAATAATGATTAGAATTCCTTTCTAAACTACAGGTTTGCATGGGTTTTAAATATTTGTGAGTTTCAATTTCATGTTTATAATTTGAAAAACATCTACGGAAATGTAAAATGCAATACCTGCTTACATTATATATATATAATGAAATAAACATAGTAACTTTTATTTTAATATTATTAAATATTGTAAGTTTTATACATTATTTTTGACTACAGATGATTTTTAATTATTAAATACATAAATTCTTTTGAAAAGCTATTCGCCATCAAACTATTTTTTTTCAGTGGTAATTATATTTCTACTAGTATTGTATTCTATTTCTGCATTATAGTAATTAAGATTAAAACTTGACATTAGAAAATGAAATAATCAAGTGAAGTAAATAACTTGACTGTTTTTATGAATTTATAGATCAATTATAGATTTTAACCTTTGTTCTTTTAATATTTCAGATATTTCAGTGCCATTTATTTTTTTATTAAATTTTCATTTATATATATATATATATATATATATATGAATGCATTCACCCTAAGTATTTTAGAAAATTTTCTAACTATGAATTTCTGAGTAATTTATTGAAATTCATTTCTAGAAATTTTTGTGACTGTTTTCAAACATAGCTAGTAATCTTCTGCCATTTAGTTTCAGGTTCAGGTTTGCTGGCATTTCTCCTCATTGGAATTTGTACATTATATTTATCTACATCCTATTTTTCTGTAAATAATGGTAAGTTTTTTCTTTTGCTTTTCCAACTTTAACCTAAGAATAGTGCTATATCTGTATAGCTCTGATGTTAATTTTTTTACTTATTGAATTCTAACTGTTTAAATATATTTAAGCAGTGTAATTTTTTTGGTGACATTTGTACTTGGCAATGAAAGTGTATGAAAATCTGGAAAACCATAGAAAATAGTTTAGCTTGTGATATACATTATTAATTTATAAAAAATCATTTTTCATTGTTTTGAATTGATATAATATATAGCCTTATTTCTTTAATCTGCAACAGGCATGATGCAAAAATCATTTTAAACATTCTACATTCCAGAGCATTGAACGTAGACATGCAAATTTGGATTGTAGTTGCTTTCTATTTAATAGGTGCTTTAAAAGAATGCCATTTTAGGGTTAAGATTTTTAAAAAAGTTTTTCAATAGCATTTATTTAATTCCAGGACAATTTTATTTCTGGTTCAATATATTCAAAAAAATTTTGTTGTTTTAATTATTAGATTTATGTACATCTATATTATGACAGTCTAAGATAAACTTTTTTATGTGCAGCTGAATAAATGTTATGATAGTTTTTAAAAATAACATGCACATATTTGGGACTTAAATATTTTATACTATAAAATTTTGTATTAGATGCTTAATACTAATTATTTTGAAATATATACTGGAAATTATAAACTACAGTCCAAACAGTTCTTTAAATTTAATTTGCTAGAAATGTATGATTAAAACTACCAGTCTTCTGTAAATTCTTTAATCTGATTCTAATATCCACATGGTAACATATTTTGGTATTTTATATTTTATTTCACTCACATTTTATTTTCACTTTTATTTAACTTTTTGAACAATGAAACTAAAAGAAATGGTAAATAGCTATATGAAAGAAAATATCTTTTAAGCTTGAATATGCAATTCCTAATTGTAATGATTTTTTTCTGTATGTATAATATTAAATCAACTAATCATCATCAAATGTAAAAATTTGTTTCTTTGTTAAATTCTTTCAATTCCAGCCCTGTGTTTTATTTTGAATGCTTTTTTATTGTGTTTTAAACTGTTGTTGATATAACTTTATGTCAAGATTATTACCATATATATTGATACAGAAAAGGAAAAAAGAAGGGAACTCTTTCGAATATGGAACTATTATAGTTCATTTTAGGTTTATGGATGATAACTTGTTAAAAAGCTGAATTAAAATTTCATATTTTTAGTTTATAAATAATAATTGAAAAAAAAAAGACTACTTAAGAACAGGTTTCAAGGCTTGGTTCTTCCCTCTTTTTTTCATGTAATTTGAAAAAAAGAGGGGTATATTACATTAAACATACAAAATTATTTAAGCATTACTAGGGATATATTATATTAATTACATTTTAAAAAAGATGTTTGTAATTTACAGCATTGATAGATTATTTTACACTTTTAATGAAATATTAAAAGATTATTTTAGCTATTCTCATAATCCAGAAGTTATTGTGCAATTATTACTTGTGCAAATTATATAAAAAGTTATCCTTCTTAATTTTTATAAAATAATTATTTTTGCAGATAAAGTCACACCATCTGTAGAGATTCTTAATGATACAGGTATGAATAAATTTCTTTATAAATGTATTTAATCTTAAAATTATTTTGATGACTTTTTATCATATATTTAAGTATGCTGCTGTAATTTTGAATTAATAGATTTTAAAATCTAATCTTTTAGGATATACAGATTTGCCTATAGTTGTCAACACAGAAACAACTAATGTCATGATAAGAAAGCAACAAGTTAATCATGTATATGAAAGACCTAAATTAGCAAATGAGTATGAATATTATATTTTTGTTATACCTGTATCAAAAATTTAAAAAAATAAATAAATATGGAGTATAGATTAATCAATTAGAGCAACTGCGATAGTGATTATTAAATTCAATATAAATTTGTATATTAACATAATTTATTTTTATATTCTTATGTAAAATTGCATATGAAATCATTTAAAAGTTATTAAGTGTTTCATCATTTAATTTATTCCTGAATTTGAAATTATAATAACATTTTAATATAAATTAGAACACATGAATTAATCATTTTATATTAAGCATTTTTTTAATACTAATTGAAAAAATATTAAAAATATCTGTTTTTATGCTGATATATATTACTTGTTATGAAAATATGCTATAACTTGGTTAATTGAGAAAAATTGCTTATTAATATTCTTTTTGAATTGTTATTTTATATCTCATTGGATTTTACATCTTATTCATCTAATGATGAGTTGTGGTGGAACTCAATATTTCCTACAACTAAACTGAGTTAGACATTTCTATAAGATATTAGCTAATAGATTCAGTGCTAACTTTTATAAATATTGAAAATTGAAATTAATTACATTTTTTAAAATAACATTTATTTTATATATTTATGACTATGAGATGAATATTAAGAAAAATGACAACATGTTCTTGCATTTTGTCATCTTTATTATGCCATGCATATTTATGATTATTTTTATGTTAAAAAACTGTTAGGGATTTTCAGTTTTTATACATTATTTTGTACCACTTTTTTGTTTTCATATGTACATTTTCATTCTCTCAAGATTTTGCATCAATGTTGATGTAAAATCTTGAGAGAATCAATCTTGATGATTTGTTTTCAAACAATCCATTTTGAACTAATATCATTGTATTAGTATGTAACATTCATATTGTAGTGTTAACTGAAAATAAGATTTTGGAAATATGTAAGTTTAATACAAATCATAGCTATTTATACATCCTCAGAAGTTTATTATATAAATATATTATTTTTGAAATGATGAACATTTATGAAAAATAAAATAAAATTGAATGTACATAAAATTAGCTTATCATACTTTAAAAAAGTAAATACTTATTCCTTAAATATTTTACTAATGGTAGCAAAATTATTATTATTATTATTTTCATATGAAATTGGTCTGGTATTTATATTATCTTTTTTCATATGAAATATTTTGGAAACTATTTGAAAGTTCTGCTTTTTATTAATTCAGAAAATTAATCAGATCTTTTTATTAATCAGAAAGTTCTGCTTTTTATTAATTTACAAAATCAAATGCAGATTTTGATAATTGTTTTATTTAATTCAGGAATTTATTAAATTTTGATAGTTGTTTAGTGTAAAATTGAATATCAAAAGTTTAGTATTATTGAAAGAATTTTTTTAATATTCATATAATTATATATTCTTTATTTTTGACCTTTATTTTCTGAAAATTCAAATTCATGATACAATGTATTTAAATATTTTAACCTGATTTTAACTATTATTGAATTAAAACAATATTAATCTTTCAAAGCAGTTAATAAATTTTTTAAAAAATATTTACGTATGAAACATTTATATAATTTTTAATATTTTAGAAACTATTTCTTTGCAATATTTTTTTACAAGTAGTGTTATTTCATTGTAACACAGTCTATGAATTTACATATTCAAAATTCATTTGAAGTTTGTGAATATCCATTATCTGGCTACAAATAAGTATTTATTTTAATATTAATTATACTTTCTACATATTTATAGGACAGTTTCTTCTCTTCATTCAATACAAATTGGAGAAATTGTGCCTCTTTGTGGTCTGCCTAAAGCATGCAGTAAAGATGAATTTTCCGTTCACTTATATACTGGGAAAGATCACACAGATGAACCTAGACTTTGTGTGGATGGTAAATAGTAAGTGTAATTAAGAAAAAATAAACACTGTTGTAATGAATAATTCATGAATATATATTTTTTGAATATTGTGTTCTTTATTTTATTGGCTTGATTCTAGAACTATTTCTTGTTGATTATTTCCATCTTAAATATTATACAACTTCTATCTGATTTAAACTAAAATTTGTTAGTCACTTTTTTTTAGTCAAAATTTGTTAGTTAGTTAATCATAAGTCACTTTTATTCTTCTAACTTATTTTTTATTTTAAAATCTCAGTAATGCCATTTGGAAATAATATTCATTATTTTTTTTTATTTTGTTTGGTATCGAAACTTACCTCTGATAAATGGACATTATTAAATTATTTGCTTTTTCTATTTTAGAAATATTTTCTTATTCTTACTGATATATAATTTTTTTTTATCTATTGAAACATCTCTTTTCTGAACATGGTTTCATTTTGCAAAAGACATCAAAATAAAAATCCATTTACATACTTTAAATGAACCTAGAGATACAATAAAAAGATATATTTTATTTTAATTGTAAAAAAGTTTAAATATGACCTCCCTTCTCTGAATATCATGATTCTAACTGCCTTGAATGAGTTTAAATGAGCATAACTCAACTCTTCTGGATGACTGTATGTATTGTGTCTATAAATGCTCGAAATTCTGGTCTATAATATCTATAATGCTCGAAAGATACTTTTCAATTATAATTTGCAATTTTGATATCTTATTTTTTAATAAATTTCAAAAGAAGGATTTACATAATTTGTCAAAAAGATAATTTCAACTGGTAATGAAGTTTGTTGCTTGACAAATAAAGAGTCATCAGAGATAAAATTTGGAAATTCAATTGTTCAAAGCAGAGCGAACTTCCAGTCTTTCAAGGTGGTATCATATATTTAATTTCTGTTGTGCTTAGCATCTACTTGTGTTGTTTGGATTCACTTTCAATTTTAATTTTTAAAAAAATAAGTATTTTTTCTATTAAATTTTTTACTTTAGGTCCAAATTAGAACATTTCAGAATTTTTGGAGGAATAATAAATTCTTATGACTGTGAGGAATAGGATAGAATTAGCTTATTTCCATATATGCACTCAATCAAATATATTTTTTCTCACAGGAATATATCTACTGGTTTGAAAATTAAAAAAAATCTTATAGTTGAATGTTTGCAACAAAATTTAGAAAGTAAATTTTAGAAATTAACTTTTTATCTTTAAAAGATGTGAAAAGATTAATAATCTTGTTAGTTATTTTGGATATGGTTTTTAACAATTTGTTTAAATATTGTGTTTCAGTTAGATTATCTAAAATGGTCAAATATTTGTTTATCAAGTTGAAAGTCATAGACCAGTATAAAATATTTTTGTAAATCCAGTCGTGAATAAAGCATTGACTTGGTTATATGATTGCAATTATAACATTAAACATGTATAGAAAAGACCTCTACTCATAGAGCTATCTAATTTCTAGAATCTCTCTTAAAACAATTTTAGTTCTGTATTTTGTGTGTTACATGCAAATTTAAAAAGTTATATATATTCTTTTTTGTGAATCTACAATTTTAAACCATTAATTATAGATATCAGCTCATTAATATATATTGCTGTGCTAAAGGATTTGAGATTGATTTGTTGTTAATAAATTTTTTAAGGATTTAACATGTTATTTTTCATTTCAGCATTATTTCAAAAAGTATGAATGAAGGAGGAAGAGGCTTAAATGTTGCTGTCATTGACAATTTGACGAGAACAATAATTAGGGTTAGCCACTTTGACACTTATGAAAAAGGTGTGTTTATTTTATGTGCTTTATATTTGATAATTTTTTTAAAATCTAATTATGCATAGAAATAATTTGTAACTCCATCTGTGCATTTAATAATTTAATTTAGTAATTATACTTAGTAGCAATATAATTCCTTTTCAATTTATCAGAGTCTCTATGAAAATACATCATAGGTCTTTCTAATGAGGGGATACAATCTGCCTGACTTCTTATGAATAGTTATAATAATGTTGAACTTTTCAATTTCTGCAGATACTTTTATTTATTTTCTATTTCAATAGCCTTTGTGGGGATAGAATTTAAAAGTATTATCAAAATTTGTGGAGAATTTTTTTTTCTATATAAATAATTATTTTGTTTGTACACATTTCTAAGGAACAAATTGCTACTAATGTTAATAATATTAGTTTCAATTCATATAATCTGTTTCCTTAATTAAATTTATTTTAAATTTGGCACTTCTCAAATAAAACTTAGAAATATGAACCATTTGCCAAATTATAAGCTTTGAATTCAATTATGTACACTAGTTGTATACCTCTGTAAAAAATTTTAAATAACATTTAGACTTTTCTCTATAACATCCATTTAAAAAACCTTTTGTGAAATTATAATTAGAGTATATACAGCATATTTAAATAGGAAAAACATTTAATTTAAATATTTACAAGTATGTGGTATAGATTTGTATCTATTCTTAGATATTAAAAGATACATTTTATATTTCTAAAAATTTTTTTTTAAAAAAATCATTACAGAATGAGTTTTTTAAAAATATTTATTAGAAAATATGATTAACTCGTTCTTAGTGATAGAAGCTCCTAATGACAACATTGTTGCTGAATTTAGTTTCTTGGATGGAATATATCAAACTTTTATTCTGTAGATGCAGATTTTTTTGTATTCTCTTGCTACTATGCATTTTTAAGATCCTGAAGCTTTGAAACTTATTCTCAATCACTGTAGTGCATATGTAATTTTTAACAATTCACGCTGTTCTGAATTTTTTTTATATACATATGCTGCCAGAATATGTGGAATTTTTATAAATCGAATCATTTCATAACATGTGGCTGTAACTTAAGAAATGCATTGCTATAATTGTAAAAATGTTTCCAGGTTACATGCATCTTACTTTTTTGGAAAAACACTGTTAAAAATTCTCCTATGCCTTTTTTATTCTTTGAATTAACTTCAAGTAATATCTTATGTTTGATCCAAAACAATATCTTATGTTTTGCAAAAATATTGATGACTAACAACAATATTTACATTCTTAACAGCATCTAAGATTTTGTTATTTATAAGTTTCAGTAAATTTAGTATAGTCTTTGTTGAAATTTCAAAAAAAGTTGTCAATAAAGGGAATCTTGTGAAAGTGTCTCTACAAAAATAATTTCCTTGATAAAATATTTTTTCTCCAACATAGGGTCCTTGTTCCTCCCCTCTGCCCAATTTTCCATTTAATATCTTGCTAAATATTTTCATGAATTTTATTCTTTATAATTTAATGTAATCATCATATTTATTATTATTTACTTAATGCAGTAAGATAAATCTGATTTTTCTTTCTTAGAATCAAATGGACTGGAGACTATGCTCTTGACTTTGCGGCCTGGTGATATTTTGATTCTCATAACATTTGATGAACCATCAAGAAAGTATGTTGAGTTAAAATATTTTAAGTTAGACCAGTAATTAAATCATATGTTATAAATTTATGTGTCTTATTAGTGTTTGCAATTTTACAGTCGATTTATTTATTTTAAAATAAATTGACTGTAAAATTGCAAACACTATCGGTAAAAATAGTCTCTTTGAATTTCTGGAATACTTTTATATAACTAATATTTGGATCTGTACTGCTCAAATCTATGAAATATGATTGAGTATTTGCTCTATTTAGCAAGTATTTGCTCTATTTAGTTTTTAGCTTGCAATCATTATAGAATCAGTTTTTATTTTCTTCTAGTTTGCTGCTTTTAGTTATTAATTGATTTCCATTTTTAAAAAGATGGTTTTGATTGAAAGTTATTACTAAAATTCAAAGTGTAAAACATTTCTTTGAATTTGAATTGTGTAATTGTTTTATATTTACTTACATTGATCTTTCTAGAGCTGAAAATAGTAATTATGAAATCAAATTCTTAATTCTCATGATGCTAAAAAAAGTTATGACACTTTTTAAATGCTGTAGTTATTTTTAAGTTGGTATGTTTGCTCTTTCTTACCTATAGATGAAGATTAAAAGTGATAAACAGTATAATATATTGTTTCTTTCATGATTTTAAGTAGAAATGATTTACACTGTGATAAATATGAATGTGCACTAAGCAGTTTTAATGCATGTTAGTATTCTGAGGCTAATTATCATATAAAGTGATATTGACAATATTTTGTGTTAATTCCCAACATTTTCTCTTTTGCAATACAATATTTAACATTTTCAGCCCTCAGTCCTATTATTATTATTTTTGTGTGTATGAAAAAGTGAAAAAAGTTTAATATAGTTTTTTATCTTTTATTCTTTATCTTATTGCATATATTTAGTTAACATTTAATCTGTTTTTTGTTACAGATTATCTCGGATAGCTAGATTGCTATTTTATGATCTTGGAAGTGCTTTAATTCAGAATTTAGGTTATAGAAGTAGTTGGTATTTAATTACACAAAAAGGGATATCTGGTTTTTCTCCTTTTGAAGATGTAAGTTTTATTTTTCATTTTAAAGTTTTATTTAAAGATATGATATTTGAAATTTATGTATCTAAGACTATTTTTTTAATATTTTGAATTTAAAAAAGATTAGAAAGTTGCTTTAAAATAGAGTAATACTTTTAAAACTTCATGCTTTGATCACAAATATTGGTTTGTGATGTAGAGTGAGAATTTAAAGCATTGGATTTTTTTAGCTTAGCCAGTGTGAAACACAGAGTAATTTTTCATGCACAAAAACAGTATAGATTGAACCCTTTTAAATGAAAAGCTGGAATTTTCTTTCACCCCTAGATTTCAACAATATACTCCAAAAACACCAAAATCAAGTCTTTATCAAATTGTGCAATTTAAGCCGTATTGAATATATTGTTTTATTAAATCTAGAAATGCGGTTGCATCCCATTTTAGTGTTCATCATTTTATCAACTGGTGGCCTGCAATTTGATCTACATACATATTATTTTTTGCAAACAGAAATTAGTTATTAATAACTAATTTCTGTTGCAAACTATTATGGGAAAAAAAGCAAGAGGCCTGTTTGAAGTAAAAACGTATGCGATGCTATAGAACTAATATGATAATGATCATTTTGATTCTTTATATATATATATTTAGAGAGAGAGAGAGAGAAAAAAAAAGTTAAACTTACTTATTTCAGACTATCTGTGCTTAATTTTTCAATCAATATAAATACTTTTATTGATTATACTGAAGAACCCAAAATGAAGACCTTATATTCAATATTATGAGGAAAAGATGAAGTTTGCTGTAGGCAATTGAATGTGATAGTTTCAAAGAACACCAATTTAGCTATATTAAAATTTCTGTCAGCATATTAAATGATACTTTACAATTTCAAAGAGTTAAATAAAAGTTGTTTTATTAAATTCTGTCTCTTGAATATACTTTTTTCAGATTGCCTAAATGTAGATCAAAATGACTAAAATAGAAAACTGAACATTCTCTTT
This sequence comes from Argiope argentata, assembly GCA_026289955.1. Lineage (NCBI taxonomy): Eukaryota > Metazoa > Arthropoda > Arachnida > Araneae > Araneidae > Argiope > Argiope argentata. Next base: position 313,505 of record JAOUZG010016704.1, on the reverse strand, counting down.
GAATTAAAACTTCACTCTTTATTACATTATTATTTCTTACTCATTTTAAAGTGCACTTATAGGTTTTAGTTATTTACTTCTCACGTTTCATAAAATTCAGTCATTTTTGTTTCATAAGGATATGACTTCAAATTAGGAATGAAGTGATTGTAAATTATTCCAAATTGAAATATAAAATGATTAGTACAATTTTTATGTAGATATATATGAAATATGATATGAAATCTTTTTATTGACAAGCATTAAAAACAGTTATTATTAAAGTTGAGAAAAAGTGGTAAAAAAAATTTCGGGTAATGAATAATAGTTTCTAATAATTTAGAATCTCTTTTTATCACTTCATTTTATTGAATAGAAGTCAAAATAAGTATATGGCCATTTCTCTCATAATTTCTAGGATTATTGGGTAATTATGAACATTATTGTCACTTTTACTCATTTGGAAAAGCATTACTTGATGTGTCTTTCAAATAGAAGAAAATGACAAAGTCTGCCAAACTTGTTTCCTAATTGAGTTCACCTTCTTTTAAATAATATTAACATAATATTAATTCGCAAAATTAAGCAAATTTATATGAATGAAAATATTGTTTCTACAACTATTTTAAAATGAATTTTTATTTATTAGTGAATGAATTATTCTAAAATTCATTTCCAATTTTTTTTTTGTTTTTTTAAAACAAATTTAGCATTTGGTTTGCAAAAGGAAAGAAAAGAAATATTGTTTTTAAATGTACTTTCAATGATAGAATTTTTAGAAATTCTGGTGTGTGTATATATATATATATATATATATATATATACTAATTTGTAAATAAATTAATAATTTTTATTTTAAATGCTAAGCTTATAGACTTATGCTTGTACATATAAAAATATTCAAAGTAAATTTTTTCCCTCTAATTGTCATCTGTTCAATTTGTGAATATTTCAGTGAAAGTAAGTTACTGTATATTGATGCATTTCATAAGTCTTTTCATAAATTTACTCTTATTTTAAAAGCAACTTTTTTAGAACTTATTCTTTAATATATTCTAAACTGGCATTTTGATAAAAGTTTTATCATCAGAAAGTAGATTTAAAAATTATATAGTATTATATAATCAAAGTACATAAGAACATGTACTCAAAAATTATAGAGCCAGATGTTTTTCCTTTTATTGAAAAAAAATTAAAATGAAGTTTAATCTCCATTTTTGTAATAATTTTAACAATATCAAGTCTTTCATGTAGATTTCAATTAGTAAATCTTTTTTTTTAATAGCTGCATTTGGTTGATAGTAGTGGTTGGCCTCAACCTCATGATATTCGATTTTGCGTACCATTCGAAAGTAAGTATTTATTTGTAATAAATATTTGAGTTTACTGAAAATTAGTTGTAAAATTTCTGGTAACTTGTTTTATGAAAATTTGGTAACTTTTAATATCTTTTTTTGTTCCATCTTTTTTTTTATTTTGTTGAGTTTTAGTTTCTTTATTAATGAATCATGATGAACTAAGTTTTAAATTGCTTTTATATTAATTTATCACTGTTTATGTCTTGACTATACTTTTTAGTGTTATTTTTATTATTTTTGTATTTCATTCTCTTCTAAATTTGCTTTTTACAGTTAAAGGACAAATAGTTCATCCAGATCCCTTGCCTTCTAGCAATCCACCGAGAGTTGAGTTTTGTGAAGTGCATGAAAATTTACCTTTGTTTTGTGATGGTGAGTTGTGTAAGAACTTTTATACTACATACAATACAAATAGTTATGCATAGTTGAGGGTTTTAAAAAAATTAAAGCAGCTTTAAAAGGATAAAATTATCAAATAAATGTTATTTTACACCTTAAATTTTTGTTCATTTTAATTTTGAGAAATTTTTAAATCTGAAATGTTTTAGTTTTTTTTTAAGGTTAATCACATTTAATTGTGCCCATATTATAAGGGGAGGAGAAAATTAGAGATAAAACACATAAATGTCTTATTGGTATCTCTAGCTGTGATCATCAGGCCCATTGATACTCTATGTGAGAATGGAAAATATTATCCTAAAAGACTAATTGTTAGAACTTTTGCATGGTTTTATTTTTTTAACTTGTTTTCAGTGTCTTTTATTAGAATGTAATTCTTTTTCATATTCTATTTATAGTTTGTAGATAAATGTAAAAAATATTACAAAAAATCTAAAGCTTAAGTAAAAGTAAATTAAAAATTTTACTTTAACTAAAAAAAAATCTTAGAAAAGAGTCTAAAAATGACTTGCAACTCATCAGTAGTAATTTATTACTTTTTTCTGAAATGATATCTGGTCTGTCAAGATTTCTTTTTCTTTTTTTTTATTGCTGTGAGAAGATAAAACATTTTTTCCGCATTCGTTAAATTACATTCTTTTTTATCAATGAAATAAGTGGTCACATGTTATTATTATTGCAATCAGTTTATATAATCTTTTATGTAAAATATTTTGTTTGATGTATTGAAATTTTATTTTGTGTATAAACATTTTTTTTATTGAAACTCCAGGAATACAGAAAAATAACAAGCAATACTTAAGGGCTTGACTTTACTTTAAATATTTTCAATTTATTTCTTAAAATTATGTTTTACTGAAGCTATTCTTTGTTAAATGATACTAAGGAATGATTTTATTTTTTAATTTTGCCTCTCTTGCTTTCTATTTAATATTATAATATTTAAATTAAATATAACTAATAACTGTTATATTTATATATATATTTCCCTGTAATTTTGTGAAAGGTGAAAATTAAATCAAAGAATTGTTTATTTTTATGTAGCTGATGTTGTAAATGATCCACTTTTACCATCTCCTGTTTGGAAACAACCTGCAGCTATTAATAAAATATACAATGTTCCTATTATCGTGATGAGTGGTACGTAGTATGATTCTTTTCAATTGAAAGAGTGTTATTTCCTATTTTAGATTATGCATTTATTTAGATGTCCAATAATTTTTCTATCAACAAATTTTGGTATGAGGATTTTAAATATTGTTTTTATTTTTGTTTTCTAAGTTATGTTAAAGCTTATTTATAGTCAAAATGCATTGTTCATAAATGTTTTTTTTAATAAACTATGTGTATATTGTATATTATAAAATTAAAATTACTATTGTATATTATAAAATTAATTTAAAATTCTTTAATAAAATGCTGAAATTTTTTTTACAATTTTTTAGAAACTGTGAATTTATATTATGAATATTTTTAAATATTCTTTTTCTTGAAAACAACAGTTTATGCCAATATATTTAAAAATCTTCAATAGACTATTATTGAATTATCAATGCATTTTGTGTTTAATAATTAGTTATTTAATTCTTCTTTTTGAGAAATTTTAATATTGCATTTCATTGTAATTAATCCCTTAAGCAAAATTAAATATATCTTCTGTAATAATTTATTATTTCATATAAAGCTGTGAACTGTAATTTTTAGGTGAAAATATTCAATACCTTCCTTTAACTCTTGAAACTCTTGTACGTCAGCCAGGAATGAAGCCTAACATAGTTGTTGTATGTATTATTTTCTTAATTATTTATATTTATTATGCTTAAAACTGGTAAATAGTTCTTAATTCTATTTGGTTTTAAATTTTGATTGTATTAAAATGTGATTAATTGTGGTGTTAGCAGTTGTATCTTAATAAATGGGTAAAATCATAATATTATAGACCTTTTGCATTTATTATCATTTTTAACTTTTTGATATTACTTATTTCTAATTCTAACATACAATATGTTAAAAATGTATTTATTTTATCTATAAAATTTTAGAATGTATAAATAATTCTACATAATAATTTTTAATACTTTATCAAGCTATATGTTAAGATTTATCATCTATTTGTAATGCAAAGAAAAAATATTTTTCGACTTTAGATGGATTTTAAGCATGATTCCAACATTTTTAAAAAAATAAATAAATTTCATTAAGTTTTTTTTCCTTTTGATATAGGTATATCACTTAGCAAAGAATTCTATGGTTCAAAACTTATCTCAGTTATTTGGTTTCATGTCTGAAGAATTATCTATACCTTCAACTGACTGTGGTAAAATTGTCTATTATTATAGATTTAAAAATATGAAAAAAGAAAGAAATGTTTTGTAAATTTTTAATATTTTGTGATTGTATAAAGTATAATTTCAATAAATTGATTGTATTGTATTCATTTTAAATTTACTGTGATTATTTTAATGTGTTGTTTAATGTTTTAAATTAAAAGGCATTGTGATTATATAAAATATAATTGCACTTTATGGATTTGATGTTAATACAGTTTCAATTAGAAATGGTGTTAAAAGAGAAAAATGTTGCTGTTTGTAGAAATAAACCAGTGGTAAAAAAAATCTGAAATATTTTTTTATTGAAATTTTGGATCAGTTAACTTTTTTAAATAATTGTATTTACATTTTTTTGATTTCATGGCCAAAATTTTAAATTATTGCATATTTTTTTCTTAGAAAGAATAGCAGAAGCATTTGAACTCCATAACTTACTTTTTCCTGATGCTGTAAGTTAATTTTTCATTATTAATTTTCTCTCAGATCTAATTTTAAAAAGATGTTATGATAGTTTATCCATACTATTCCTTTTTTTAAACTGATGATTGTTAATACATATGTTTACTAACATATAATGAAAAAAATCTATTAATAATTGTTTTGACTTCTAATTATCTGCTAATTTTAAATTATTTCATACACTATGGCTATAGTTGAAAGTAATTTCATAGGTATATATTACTTAGGTAAAATACATATCTTCGACTTTCAAAATGATCTTTCCATAAATTGAATTGAATATCAGAAAAATTCAATTCCTGTTCCTGTTTTTAAAATGACACCAATATGATTTCTACTTCTAGACCTTTCCAAAATAATAATAAAAATAATTCCTAGTGTTGGAAGCTAATCTTAAAAAGTCTTAGCCTGAATGTCACTTGGGTTACTGTTCTCAGTGACACAAATTAACTGAAATTCTGAAGTTAACTTTTTAAAAATTTCCGGATTCTTTGTATTATTATTATCTCTACTTTTGTTTTTAAAAAATTTTGCCAATTACTGATTATACACATTCAGAGGTGTTATTTATGAACTTTTATTTGAGTAATTTAAATGCTATTTATGAACTTTTGATCATTAAACGATAGGTGTAAATTAAAGACACAAACTGTAAAAGATTTGAGGAACTGGCCCAGAACTGATCACAAATCTTATCATGTTACTATTTTACAAAAGTTATGCTTTGAAATAGACCATAAAAAGCAAAGTTTACTGAATTGAATAAAAGTGAATTTTTATATATTTATAGACCATTTTGATAAATTTTTATTGAAGTTAATCTAAAATATAAAAAAGTAATTTTTTGCAAAATTTTATTGGAATCAAGTTGATTTTTTTCTCCAAATTTTTCATTGAATATTAATTTTTAATGCAGTCTAATAGTTTTTCATTAAAATAATAGTTAATAACTATTAAGAAATATCATAACTAAAAATTATTTATATTTAATATCTCTCTAATGAATGGAAATATATAACATGAAAACTCTCTGTCCATAAGAAGATTTAGAGCAGAAATAACTCATATCTGAAAGTTTAAATTCACAATTGAACCAGAGATTCAAAAATAATGCTTTAAATAATGATACACCAAAACACGATTGCAATTATTATTTTTATCACGAGATTATTAATTTTTATAATTTTGTTTTCGTAAGTAATGTTTTCAAATTCTTTTAAAAAAGTGATATATAAAAAGATCATATTGTAGATAAATTCTGTGAAACATTTGTAATTGATTTTTTACTTAATTTTTCTTAATCATGATTGAAATTAACAGTCTTAACTTATTGTAATATATTTTTGTATTCCACTTTCATTCCTTTTAAATTTAAAGTTAATTACAATTTAAATGTATAGGTTTAAAATACTAATTATTCTTGTATTAATATTTAAAACACTTATTCTTGTATATAAAAGTATTTATTTATACTTTAAATTTATTTTAGAAAGATTTGCTGTTTATTGGAGAGAATGCTATTCTGGCACCTGATTTTCTATTCTTCATGGGACAGCTATTGTCCATTTTAGAATCAGATTCATCCATTTTATCAATTTCTGCTCTCAATGAGAATGGTAAATATTTGAAAATAAATTCCTTTATTTCCTTTTCAAAAAAGTTTGGATTGCACTTTTTTATATTACATTTTGTATAAAATGATAAGTTTTAGCACATATTTGTTGTGAATGGAAAATCTTTCATTCATTTAATATAATAGAATATATGGAAGCATGTAGGAAGTTTTTAAGCTTATTTTTATTTCTCAAATATGGGATAGGAAATATTCTAATTTATGAAACTCTATTGAATATTTGAAATAAATACAAAAAAGAAACAGTGGATAAATTTGCAATATTAGGAAAAGAAATGAAGTAATTTTTTTCCATACCTAAATTAAAATTTTTATTGAAGAAAATCTGTTTTTTTTTCTCATTTTTTAAATATGTGTGGTTAGAAAGAATGGAAAAATCATCACTTACATTTTTGTGCTTACTCTTAGGTTTTAAAGGTGTATCTGGTGATCCTGGTGTAGTGTATCGGGTTGAGTCCTTCTCAGGAGTTGCAATGCTTGTACGAAGAGATTTTTTTCAAAAATCGTGGTGTCAAAATGAGTAAGTTATTGACCTACAATGATCTTATTTTAACTTGTCCCACTTCATGCTTGTACAGAAAAAATTTTGTGATCAGTTTTTCATTTCATGATGTACTGAATTTTCAAATTTTTTAATTTGTATTTTCTAGATACCATTTCATTACTTTAATATGTTTAAAGCTTAATAGTCAGTTAATAGGCTCGTTTATTTTAATTTTCATACCTGAAACAGTTTTTAATAAAATTTGATCGAAAACGATTTTAAGATTTCTTAATATTTATAATAATTTTTTTTTGAGAAAATGGATATGTATTTTTGTTGTGTGTATAGATTATTAAAAGTGCAAATTTGAAATCTTACATTATTACCATTGTTTTATTCTCTGATTTCATATTAGTTTTAAGAAAATTATTTAAAATAATTTCTGATTGAAGAATTTGAATTTTTTTTGTTTGTTTACTAATAGTGCCGTAACATTAAAATAAACACTTAAGAACATTTCTTGTAATTCTTAAATTTAGAATTTGTATTTAAGTTTATAATCATATAATTATTTTATCTTACTGTATAGGCATATATTCCTCAACTGATTTTATCATGCCGTCATTATTACTCTTTGTTGATCAATTGATATTTAAGTCTTAAGAAGCTCTTAAACAGTTCCTTAAAAATTGCTATAACCTTAAATATTGTTCCTTATAATATTAAATATTGCTGATAACTTGATGAAAGTGTCATTTTATTTCTGTTAGAAATGAAATTAACTAAGCAGAGTAAAAGTGATATTGAGAGGGAAATGATATTCAAATGTTTGATGAATCTGCAAAAAAGTGTTGATTTGCAATTTTGGTAACTTGTCCAATTTTCTAAAAGATGTAAAACATCCCTTTCTTCCATATACTACAAATAAATGCATTAATATGTAATTTGAATAGTTACTAGTTGTTAAAGTGTTAACTTCAGAATATTCTAGCTTTATATGAGGATTTATTTTTATTTTGATATTTTGTCTGTATTGATATATTTGGAACTCAAAATTACAACCTTTATTTTCTTTCTTTTAGTTCTCAAGTTGATCCCATGTACATTTCATGTGAGATTTCTGGTGTTAGCCTTGTTCCTGATGTTTCTCGTGTTACTCTCGTGGCCCCCTTGACCAATGAGACATCTAACCAAAATGTCTCACATATGTATTTATCTCATGACAGAACAATTACATAGTAAGTAATAAAAAATAAGTATTAAAGTAATTTTTTTCACCTGTGCCTTGTTTTTAATGTAACCATATTTATTCATTAGTTGTATGTGAACTTTAACTTTTAAGTAGATGGTCAGAGTGATTATGAATACTTGTCTGTACTGAGAACCTTAGTAGGCCTTTTTTTTTCATAAACTAGTCATAAAAGGATTGATGATTTGAATGAATGTTTTTGTCTTTCTATCATTAACTTCGAATTCTTCTTCTAAATAAAGTTCATATTGTCATGGTAGTGTTCAGTATGTTAAATATCTTTTCGATTCTAGAATTATCATATATGTTATAAGACATTATAACAGTTTATTATTCTGTTTGATTAACATTCAAGGCTTACTAAATGTATCTTCAGATTAAATGTATGTGATTATTTAAAATTTTCCTAGTAATCTGAGTTAAAGATGGTCATATGTAGATATGTTTATTTGTCAACAATGAAAGATTAATTTTAACCCTTTTTTAAGGAGTGATATTTTTTTATAAAAATAAATCTGGAAAGATAATGAATAAAATCAAATGAAAATTTTGCTGTTTATTAGTAAAAATTCCAGATATCTCTTTAATATTTCCTTCAATAAAATTTTGCTTAATACAATATACTTACAAATTCTTTTCCTTTTTATTAAAAATGGTCCATTATTTTTTTTAAAAAATTGTTCTTATCTTTTTATATTGCTGTAGTCATTTGATATAAGAATATATTTAAAATTGTTTATTTTTATGGTTTTTTTATTGTATGTGTTTTTCCATGATGCATTCTCAGTTTTACTGTTTGCAAATATTATAACAATCATTTTTCTGAAAAAATTATTTCTTTTTGTCCTCCCCCCTTTTTTTTGCAACATGACTGATTATTTTATATTTATATTTATTATTAAGTACATGAAATACTCATAGATAAATAAAATATAACAGTTTGGCAAATTTTATAGGTGTCAGTGAATTATTAGCTATTAAGACTTTATTTGCATTTTAGTGAACAGAATATACTATTAAAATATCCTGAAAAATTACGACATGAAGATTATGACAGAGACATTGAAAGTCTACTGCGGTCAGCTGCAGTGTTGGCATTTGATATTGACTCAATGAAGCAGTGTCTCCATAACAAAGAGCATTTCCAGATGAAAGTACTTGAAGAATTGCCCCTTTTTGTCAGTAATTCTACCAGGTAATATAAGTACTTTTTCCTATCTTCATTTACTGTATATATATATATATATATATATATATATATATATATATATAATATAAATAATGTAAAAGACAATTGTTATTTTATGTGAGTCTTGCTTCTTTAATATTTAATGATGTAATAGATTTTGCACAATGTTTCATATTTATTTCAGTTTACCGAGCAAAGTTTTGGCTGTGTTCTTCTATCAAGAAAATGATGAAGATATTTCAACATTGCAGCATCTGTGCAACTGCTTTGGGCTTTTCCACCATCCACAATACCCTGTGAAAGGATTTTATAAAGGCATTGTTAGGTAAGACTTTTCTTTATTCTAAAATGATTTCAAAATACGATACTCTGACTCTAGAATGTGATTTTTTAAGAACTGCATATAAAATGTAGCATGAAATGACTACATAAAATACTGGAACTGTACAAGTTGCCAATCTCAATATATTTATGTTTCCATTTTCTAAACCAATTTAAACTAATTTTCCTTATTTTTTCCCAGATAGTTTAAAATTCATTTAATGCTAATTAATGTAATATGTGACAGCCCAATATAGCATAGAAAGCTATTTATAACCATAGAAAATTATTGATGAATGATGTGTTTCAACAGTGTAGATTGCAGACATTTGAATATAAACATGTTATTATTTCATATACTGAATTTTTTTATGCAAAATTTTAATGATAGTATTTAAAATTGAACTCTATTCAAATTTATTAATTTTTTAAGATTCATAAAATGTCCCTGAACTGATCATATTTGTGCATGGCATATCTTTTTACTTATTTCCAACTTATCAGGGAATAGATGTTTCACGAATATAATATAAGAGTATCAGTATTGTACTAATGTCTAAACTATAAAAGCTGTTATCAAAAAATGTTACAACCTGACAATCTAAAGCAAGGAGAAATGTTTTTGAAACAAGTTATCAAAACAGTAAAAATTAAATATTTATTGTTGTGATGATTCAAAGGCTTTAAGAGTAATGTTAGTTGGGAAAAAATGCTTAAAAAATTCAACTGAAAAACTTAAAACTATTTAATTCAGTGTACAATTCCTGCCATCTCTATTGATATTTACCATTTCATATTTTCCTGTTACATTTTTTTTTCTTAAATGCATTCAAAGGAAATTTTTAAAAATCAACTAATTAATACTTGATTGTTATTAAATATTTCATAGCTGTTAAAATATTTTAGATTGTTCTTTAAATAATTTTTTTTTCAGTAATGAAGCCTCACTAAAACATGTGACTTTCTAACTAAAATATTTCTTAAAAATTTCTTTATTTTAAATATTTTTAAAGCATATAAATGCTTTAATCAATGAAAATGATTTAAATAAAAGTATTTTTTTTTGTTTATAATCTCTGAAATATATGGTTTCAACTGAAGATATAAGTAAATAAATTTAATTGGGAAGTAAGTAATTTTTTTTCAAAATATATGAATTTGAAAAAAATAAATTATGAAAGTTTTTATTTTTTTTAATGAATGTTATCAAGATAATAATTTGGAATTCTGAAAATAATTTAAAATTGTTCTTTGCATAATATATCAGATATATGTAGAATTTTAGTCTGGTGAGGGACAGTTAATTATAAAATTAATGAGTAGGTAGAGGGCTCAGATGTAATGAATCTGTGTCTTTTAAAAAAAATGGTGATGTGTGGTGATTTAAAGTTCTACGACGAAGAATCCTGAATTTTTAAATTATGTAATAAGTATTGTAGATATTTAATGAGTATCGTTTTTTTATGAAATCTCTTAAAAATTTATACTGATTATCATATATGCACCTCTAATTAGATAATTTTTTTGATATTTAGCCATGATTAATCTTTTTTAAATAACACTTAATAGCTGCAAATTGGCCTTTTGAATATATGATTTATTGCATATCATATACCCATGTTTCAGAAGGGGAGGGTGAAACAACGAAGTATTTTTTAAGTTTATGAACCTCTTAATTATAATTTAAAAGACCTGTATGATTCCCCCCCCCCCCATTAAGATTTCAATTAATAGTCTTTTTAAGTTCTCTTTTCCAGAGGGTTATTTGTTTAGTAAATATCTGGTACTTTCAAAAGCTCTGAACCTCTATATTCTAAATTAAAATAGACAGCACACTAAATTCTGTGATTTGGAAATGCATATATATATATATATATATATATATATATATATATATATATATATATTTTTTTTTTTTTTATTTTTTTATTTTTAGATATTGGTGAAAGGGTTGCTAAGGATTCTAACTGTATTATTTTATAATTTTTTTGTTGTTGGATGCAATTTTCCATTTTTTATTCTATCTAATTTTAGCAAATTTAAAACTGGCAAATGCTTTCTCATATGATCCATTTTGCTTTAAAATAATCTACAAATCTTATTAATAAGGATTTCCCAATTAAGTTTTAGTAAAATATAAAATATTGGGTTAATTTATTAGTTATTAATTGAGATCATTACAATAATTCTTTAGTGGCAGCATTACTAAACTGACAAAGTCAAGTCTGTTGTAACAAAACAAAATGATGTTGTTGTTGTTACTAATCCCAGATGGCCCAGCAGTGCTAGACCATCTCCATAAAACCCAATATTTCCAAAAAGTCCATAAATAGAGATGAATCTTTGAGAATGTCAAAACAAAATTATATATTTATTTACTGAGATCAGATATTGTTTTTGTCATTGAACCACATTTCACGAATACGAGGTTTGTCAGGTATACGTTATGCCTGTAATATTACAGGTATACAAAATATACCTGTTACAATAATCATAACATTATACCTTTTATCCTGTGCAGTAACAGGTATACCTAGTATACAGGTATACCTAATATACATGTTACTGCACAAGATGCAATTACCTTATTCTGCACAATTGCTTTTATTTTGAAATAACAGATATACAAGGTATACCTGTTACTGCACAGCATACAATTGCTTTATTCTGCACAACTGCTTTTATTCCGAAACAACAGGTATACAAGGTATAGCTGTTATTTCAGAATAAAAGCCATTTGTGAAAGAGGGAAGGAAGTACAAGAACTTAATGATTCTTAATATCATTACATTTATAGAAAGAAAATTACAGAGCAATTCCATTACATTATTATTCTTGGAACCAAAAATAATGAGTTAAAAATTGCATAAAAATGATCAAATCTGTTTAAAAGTGAAATGAGATATAAAAAGAGGAAGGCTGTGTAAAATCACACTATAACTATGAACATTAATTTTTTTTATTGTTGCAACATTGCTAATCTCGCTACGTTTTAGTATTAACCTTTTGACATACGATTTTATTTAACTTTCTAATTAGATGAAACATCCTATTTTATTCATTTATTTTTAATTTGCGCCGGGATAGCCTGGTTTGTAGAGCTTTGGACTCGTACTCCATATGTTACAGTTTCGAAGGTCACCGGCCAAAAGAATCCCCGAGTGTAATGGCGGCTGGCGCTCGTTAAATCTGTTCGTGGTCGCTAAGTCCTCCACGTCGAGAGTAATACCACTGGGAGTACTGGGTCAGAGGTGATCGTTCTCTGTTCCAGGTCTAAATGACGATCTGAGATGAATGAATGAATTTGCATGAATGTAGTCCGCATCCTAAAAAGGGTTGTGACGTGTGTAGCTAAGTCGTACTCTTGGCCCTAGATGGCGCTACTTGTAAAACAAGAGACATATATCTCCGGCTTAAAAACTGCTTATCTATCAGCGGGGCTTGTCCATGGCATGTGCCATAAGTAACAACAACGTTTTTAATTTGATTTTTTAAAAATAATATATGGGGTATTAAAGCGTTTCGAATTGATTTTTTTTTGTCTTAAATATTTACGTGGCTTAGTTCAGGCAGAACGTATACAGAACAACACTTGCAGCAATTAGCTTCATGTGAGGCTTCCTCAATTATACGCTTCATCTCAACTCAGCTAATTTCGTAAGTCGACTATTTTACTCATTTTCTCGAGTTTTTATATCGAGTATTTTTACATAGAATGTTCTGGAACAAATGCTGGAACTCGTGTCCTAATGGTGCTATCACCAATATCCCCAAATATTATGGAATTTTCATTTTTTTCCCATCATGGCAAGGGGATATCTATCTAATCAACATTCGTTTGAGTTATTTGTAATACAACTTAGTTATAAGGATAATTACTACTTAGAAAATCAATATTACAATTCATACATTGTTTGAGTAAAAAAATGCGCTGCCAAAAAATTTAAGAAGTCTAAATTTTTATAAAATCTGTCAATCCTTGTAATCTGGGCCCACAAACGCATTTAATAGAAATGTTTCATTTTAGTGTGATGAAAAAGAAGTGGGTTTTTAAATGACATTTTTTAAAGCCAATCAACAATTGCCTAGAACAAAAGCAGTGCGTTGATTGGAAGATCTTCTTTCTCTCCCTCGTATTTGTGATAAGCTAAAATCATTGAAAAAAATATCTAAACCATAATTCGTCAATGTTAATTGCAGAATAGTTATTCTTTGTAGAGTTTGAGACGTAAAAGTAATTTCTAAATATGACTATGGGAACCTATAAAGATTTATATTCCGTATGGTTTTATTTTCTCTCCCTTGATTGCACATTTATAGATTGAAATAAAGTAAAGTTATATTTTTAAATCATTAATAACATTTTTACTATTCAAATTATGTCTTTATCTAATAATTTAAAAATTTGTTTGACCACTTTTAAAGAAAATTCTTTTCATATTCGTTATATGATTAGAAGTGGCATATACTTCTCAAAGAATAAAGTTTATGTCAAAAAAATTCAGCTATAAAACTGGAAGGCTGGCAATTTAGGTTCATAAACTTAGCCTCAATATGTGAGTAAAATTTAATATTTGTTTTTCTTTCAATTTTTAACAGAAATTAAATTTTTCTCTTTTATTATATTGTCGCGAAGATGAGATGAATGTAGTAAAGCTAACGAGAATAAACACACTCAAGCTCAACTCACGATTCTTTTATTATTTCACTAATTTCGAAACTACTTATATACACAAAAACCTTCTAGAATTTGAAGGCCCGCAGAAAATTAGGAATAAATTTACATAATACAAATTTGCATAATTAACACAACAAACGACAAATTAAAATTGAAACAGAAATGAATTGAAAGTTCCCATAGCAACTTCCTCCTCTTGTATTCGAACCCGCGATCTTCGGATTACGAATCCCGTACTCTCCCGACTGAGCCATCGGGGCGCTTGGTAAGGAACAATTTTCGCTTGAATATTAATCAGAAAATAGTTTCATGTGAGTTATAACAAATTACAAAAAGCGGAGTGGACTTATAGTTAGTTTTAATTTATCAATTTCCGATTTTAACTACTTTTCCAGTATCGTAAAAAAATAGTTATCATAAGAATGAGTATATGGCACATTCAGATTCGTGTCATATTTAATGCTAACCTAAAGTTTAAATAGAAAAGAAAAGGAACGTCTAGACTTAATGAAGGGGAAAGAAAAAGATGGCAGAATTTTTTTGATTAAATATCCGAATATCTAAAGCTTCGAATAAAGAATAAAGCAATCCCCCCCCAAAAAAAAATCAAATGTTCGGTGTGTTTTTAATAATGACCAAATTTATACACCTCATTAAAATCTTTCCAAACTTCTGAATTTAAAATATTTCATTTGTTAAAGTACTCACTTAAAACTTTCAAAAATATGAATTCAGTTTTCCCTCATTTGTTTTTAGGAGGAGGAGTTAAACTTTTTTTTTAATGTAATGTAATAGAAAAAGGTAATAAACAGCATTGTTTCTAATGAAATGCAGAATCATTGGAATGCTCTTTAATTATTTTTTTTTATTTTAGATATTTATTTTTAATGCTTATTTTCATGTCAGATCATGATGTTGCTTTGAGAAGGAGGCTTGTGGCATCAACAAAAATCCGTAGGCGAAGAATAAAAATTTTATTATCTGCACGAGCATCTCAAAAAATCAGCTTTTAATAACGCATTGTCATTGTATCTACTAAAGCTGTGATTATTATATAATTTTGATCACGCGATTATATGAAATGAAATAAATAGAAAATGGGATATTTTTTTAAAACAATCAATGCGAGAAAAAGTTTTTTATGATCGTTTACCATGCTAAAGTGACTCATTCAATAAAACAACAAATAATGAATAAAAATATAATTTAACTCGCACACGAGCACGTGAATAATAATGAATAAAAATAATGAAGAAAAATATGATTTAAAGGCTCGCACGAGCACGCTTGGCCGTTCAAGAAATTGTGTTCTGACACGATACATTGAAATATGCATAGCAGATTTCATTATCTTTAATTTTTACTTTATTTTCTGAATTGTTACCATGCATTATTTAGAGATTAGAATTCTAAATTGAAGATAATTTCATTGATTTCTCATATCTGGAGTTGATTTCTAAGGAATATTCAGAGTTTTCTCACTCTGAATATTCCACTTTTCTCAAGACTGATTGTTCAGATTATTGTAATTGTTGATGTCCTAAAATAATAACATTCAAATCTTTATAACACGGTCAGATGTGATCTCTGAAGATTGAAACGTTAGACTATCAAGCATTTGAATCTTTTTGAAAGTAAAACTAAGTTTTATGGTGAATTAAAAATATATATATATATTTAATAATTCTTAGAAACATGTAAAAAAAAAAAAAAAAAAAAAAAAAAAAAAAAATAAACTATTCCGTGGTCATATATATATATAATGCTCTTAATATCGTAAGGCATCTCTTATAATATTCGATAATTATGCGATTTTTAAAATTTGAAGCTTAACAACTATTTTACTAAGTATGTGGTGCTAGCTTCATAACCCAGTAACAACCCCTGGACTGGAGTGATCGCGTTCATCTAGTGGTTATTTTACGAGGAGACGGAATTTTCGTCTCGGATTCGGTACTTGATCTGCAATTGCCACGTTGGCCATTCGTTCAGCTGTCGTTACGCTATCTACTAGCAGCAAAAGTCGTCAGACTCACTTGTCGCAACCACTTTCACACTCTCGCTATATTCCTTGGCGCTATAAAATCATTAATTTCTCAGCCGACTCATTGCTAGGGGAGTATTGTGGCGCTAGTTTCATAAGCCAGTAAAAACTGCTGAACTTTTGTGAGTGATCAGTTTTGCCGAGTGGTTGATTATATTATGCGGCTATGGAATCTAGCGTTGTCGGTTCAGTCCTTGACCTACAATTGCTGCAGGTGTACAAATATATAATTGAAAATTTTAGAGAGCATTATTCCTTGCAAACCAGCTGCCCACCAAAAGCATCTACTCGCAGAATAAAACAAAATGAAAATTCTAATATGTGGCTAAAAGCACGTAAATGAATTCTTTTGTAATGTTTTAAGATATTGTTTAGATTAGATATTACAAAAACTTTGATTAAAAAAAAGTTAATGACTACAGAAAATAAAACCTAGAAAAATGTCATTTTGAGCACGTACGTGATTATATGAAATGAAATAAATAGGAAATAGGATATTTTTTGAAACAATAAATGCGAGACAAAGTTTTTTTTTTGGATTGTTTGCAATACTAAAGTGACTCGTTTAATGAAACAATTCAAATGAATTAAAATATAATTTAACTTGCTCGAGCAAGTGATGCTTGGTCGTTCAAGAAATGATGCTCTGACATGATACATAGCAGATTTCAATCTTCAGCAGATTTTAATCTTTTAGTTTTCTAAGACGGGAAATATCAAAATTTTTAGCACAAAAGCACTTCTTAATACTTGATAAAAATTAGTGCCAATTTTTCTAGCTTGTTATTTTTAGTGTTGCAAACGATCATAAAAACTTCATTTATTGTTCAAAAAAAGTATCCCATTTCCTATTTATTTCATTTCATATAATCACGCGCTCAAAATGATATTTTTCTAGATTTTATTTGCTGTAGTCATTAATTTAAAAAATAATAATCGAAGCTTTTGTAAATGAGATGGCAACACATTATTAAAAGCTGATTTTTTGAGATGCTCGTGCAGATTATAAAATTTATATTTTTCGCCTACGGATTTTTATTGATGCCACAAATCTCATTCCCGAATCAACATCATGCTCTGACATAATAAAAATAATGATTAGATTGCATTGACATCATTAACAAATTTGAATGAATTTTATGATTTTTTCTAAGACAGACTATTGACCAATTTTGTTAAGTATTGTTTTTTAATATATCAACAACCATTTCCATTGGTAAGTCGTAACTATTACCCATCTAGCGATAGTTAAGACTATTTTTGCGCTCGATTAAACTTTCTATTTGAGCCTATTACTTGACTTCCTTTACGTCTTCCTTCTGACTGACTGAACTTTTTGCTTAGCATCAGAACATTACAAATAACATTTTGAAGCTCCATTAATTAGCTAAGCCAAACGCTTAATTCAGTGCTGGTGCAAAAACGTTCAATGAAGCAGCTTGGAATTTGTACGTTTGTATTTGTCGCCATTTAATAAGTAATGAGACTGCTGTCTGTGCCTCGTATATTAGCATTATATATATATAGATAGATTAAACTAGCTTAATAAGGATTCATGATTCCGATGGTTTAATTAAGGTTGCTTAGTAACGAAATAAACTGACGACATAGTTTCAATTGCTACAGTTTGGGACTTTGTCAAAATGTGGCTTTGCAATTACGAAGGCTTTGGAATGCTGCTGACAATTGATAACTTTTTAAATTTTGAAACTTCGTATTTAAAAAAAAAAAAGAACTTTTCCGTTAGCCGGGCGTTAGTGAAAAATCGCCAAATAATGTAGAATTCCGCCAAATTTTTTAAAGCGAAAAATTAGCAAATAATGTAGAATATCGTCAAATTCCTTAGCTATTTTTCACTTGCGCCCGTCTAACGGAAAAGTACCTAAAAATTGCAAAATAGGCATAGTGATTAAAGTAGGGATCTCTGTATGTAGGTTTGACTAGTAGGTTTGCCTTTATAAAATATACATAAAAATATTGTTTTTTGTATTCCTCGAAAATGAAGGTGGTAATTTAATTATATTGACGTTCCGCTGTAAAGCAACACTAGGGCTATTTTGAGATGGTTCTCATATTTTGAACCATGGTAAGATGACGAAGGTGACACCTGAGCTGGGACTCCTTTCTCCACACCAGAGAGAAGACATTTGTTCCTGACGAATTTACAACAGACTCCCTGATACGACGGTTCCTCGGTGGAATCGGTTCTCGAATCCGAAACCTTATTCGGTGGAATCGGTTCTCGAATCCGAAACCTTATGGTTCATGAGCCGAGACCTCGTCCCCAGGCCATGGCTGTCCATTATGGTGGTAGACAATGGGTCATTGATGAAATATCTAGAGGTCGCTTTTCATTAAAAAAAAACAGCTGAAATAATGGTAGTACTTGAGATTAGAAGGTAGCTATATATATATTTTTTAATTTTTTTGGGGGGGATTATTTGTACTATGTATTTTTAAAAATTATCTTTTACATTAAAAGTTTAATATCTCGGGATTTATCGAAAAATTATTGAACTTTGCAAATTATTTTTAATAGCATCATAAAACTTATTGATCTCACATTAATAAGTTTTAGCTTGTTTTGTTAGGTTAGGTTCAATAGTGTTTTGAAATTTGCTTGCTATTTGGACTCTCTATCTCTCATTGCTCGATTCGTAGTAAGAAATTTTGTGTTGAGAACCTTGACAAATATTATTCAAGGACGATGATGGCTCAAAACTAAATTTAAAACAACAAAAAGGAGTGGGATAAAACGCAAAGCTAAACTTGTGTAACCATGGCAATACAAAAAGACAAAGAGTGAAACTTGTCCAAGGTTAAACATTTTGATGATGAAATTTGTTCTCCTCTCTGTATCTTCCACTAAACCAAAGAACCGAAAGGAATTAAAAAGTGGATTTGTTCTCTTTCGCTTTCGGAGTTCATCAAAATTTAGATATTTTTCTCAACGAAAAAGGAATTTGTTAAATATCCTCAGTTTCATCACAAGCAGAACCTTAGATGAATCGTCACATCAAAGTGCCAAAGCAAAAAATCTATCTTTATTAAGTTTTAAAGAATGATTCAGAAATTAGCTACACATTGTGAATGGCTACTAAAATATAGGTTTACAACTTTGAATAATGAAGAATTTCATTTTCAGTAGGGCATTTCAAACTTCTCCAATCCTTTTAAACAAGTAATTAAATTTAAAATACATTTTTAAGTAATAGGGAACACAAAACTAAAAAAAAATCAGCAAAATAGCATAAAATGTACTTAAATATTTTCATTTCTATGTTTTAGCTATTTCAAATTCGATTAACT
>JAOUZG010016704.1:183288-217981 GCA_026289955.1 Argiope argentata | reverse complement strand
ATCTTGATCATTGTACTCAGTGCTCAATTTTATCTCAGTAACATTCTACAGTATTTGAAACAAGGGTTATATAGATTAAACATAGATTAAATGAACCATTTAATATGCAAGGTGTTCGATTTTCGGAGTTAAAATCTCAGAGGGTTATTTGTGTACAACAAGAATAATAAATAATGCTGTAGAACATGATGTTGCAAAGCATTTAGAGGTTATCAAATCATCAGTCAAGCTTCGACAAAACTCTCTGTAACAATAAAGTACAGTAAAAACAAAAAATTCTCTGTTATTTGATTAACTATTCACGCTTCGACAAAACTCTCTGTAACCATAAAGTACCGCAAAAACAAATTTTATTGATTAATTTTATTTGATTAACTATTACCAAAATTATTAGCTGGTGTCTAGTGAGGTCATTGCACAGTCTACAACGATTAAGTGGAGCATGATGTCTCAAGCCACATTTAGAATGTGAAATCCTGAGAAAGGCATCTGGTATCGATATTGCTCTCTAGAACAATAAAATATAGGAGCAACTACAAAACGATTTATTTAATTAATTAATTCCAGAAATACTAGCAAACTATTGCTGTCGTCATTGCATAGTCTGAAAGGACACAAAAACGATTTCTGGATGCACTCGATGATATCAGGTAAGGATTAGTTTAGCTGAGTTAAACTAACGTCCCCTTGTAAAGCAACATTAAGGCTATTTTGGGACAGACCTTTTAATTTTGAACTTCAGCCAGATGACGAGGACGTCACTTGAACTGGCACCCTCGTCTCCACACCACGCGACACCAGCGGGAGGAACTCCGCTCTGTAAGATATTTCATTGGGTAGCTAGGCATCCTATTGAAAATTGTATCGTAAAAATGAAAGATTTAAAATGACCTTTTTAGGTAAAAACACAAATTTATTAAGACCTGGCGAACGTGGTGTTTTGATTCCAGCAGGTATTTTAATATTTATGTAAAACGTTATTAAGTACCACGTGTTCGTGTACTTGGTCGTTCAAGAAATGATGTATGACATGAAACAATGAAATATGCATGCAGATCTCATTTTAATTTTTTTATTTAAATTTTTCTTATAATTTTTCTTAATTACGTGTTAAAATAACTTTGTTAGCTGTTTTTACTGAGGAGAATCCTGAAAAGAATTTAATTACTTTTTACATAAATATTAAAATAACTGCTGAAATCAGAACACCATGTTCGTCAGGTCTTAATCCATTTTCAAATTATATTTTTATCCAATTTAATTGTTTCATTGAATGAGTCACTTTAGTATTGCAAACGATCCAAAAAACTTAGTCTCGCATTGATTGTTTAAAAAAATATCACATTTCCTATTTATTTCATTTCGCATAATCACGTGCTCAAAATGACATTTTTCCAGGTTTTATTAGCTGTAGTCATTAACTTATTTTTTTAATCAAAGCTTTTGTAAATGTGATGGCAACGCTTTATTAAAAGCTATTTTTTGATTTGCTGGTTTGCAGATAATAAAATTTCAATTTTTTACCTACAGATATGTTTAATTTTCGCCTTCTGATTTTTGTTGACGTCGCAAACTTTATTCTCAAAACAACATCATTTTCTGTTAGATAATAATTACGAAGAAATAAAATGGATGATGGATTATAAAAAGGAAAAAAAAAGTTTTAACAATGTTTCTACCACGTTTAAGAAAATACTGTAAGGAAATTTTCTTTTAGTTGATTTCGCTCATAGTCAGTTAAAAAAGAGTTTAAAGCATTATTTTCTATTATCCCACTTAGACTTTTTGGCCCCTATGTAAGAAATTTTGGGCAGTTTATATATTTTTATAATCATTTTATGCTTAGGCCTTTTGTGTAAGAACATTATTCGTCCGATTCAATTTTCAGAGCTTACCCATAAAATTATAGCAAAATCAGACCATATATAGTGTCTCGACAGAAATGGGTGCCATAATAAAATCTAATAAAATAACCACCGTACGAAAATGAAATGTTAAAATTGCTCTGGAAATATTACATTAAAACCAGTCGTAATATCGCCGCTCTGCCATTTTGTATGTTAGCACTTTTGTATGCAATATGGCGCTTTTTATGTTTCTATACGCATAAAAGCATAAAGAACTATGCATACCTTCGGAATCCTTTCATTTTGACTTATCGAAACTCCTGCTTGAAATAAATCGATAGTTTTGGCAAAACACAATATCGAATTTATCTTAAACAGACTATAAATATAAAATAATAATATAGAGAAAGTAAAATATGTAGAGAGAGTAAAATACAGAGAAAATACCGAAACCATAAAGAATTTCGAACTCAAAATTTTAACTAATCTTCATATTTCAACTCTCCATGAATCAGAAATATTTTTAGCATTATGTCTGTCTGCCCGTGAGCACGATAAGTCAAAACCTCCTTAAGTTAGACGCCTGAAATTCGGTATATGGAATTAAGACCAAAATTTTAGATTTCTATCAAATTTTGAATGAAATTCATTCACAAGAAGTTCATTTGGTTTTTTGGGAACAAGTGAACTAGATAACTACAAAACCTAAAGATCTAGGCTTATAAAAATTTGGTACACTTTTCAGCATTTAAAATATGTACACGTTTCAGATTTTTAAATAAATAAGTCCAAAGGTTAACTGATCTTCAGTCAACTTTTGTATGCATTAAAACACAATGAATTACAATAGTTAAAGTCAATGAAATCCCCGTGTTATTATATGACTACCCGTGTAATTTTATCTCAATATTTTATGCCAATAAGCCGGTGTAATGACTAAATCCTTTCCAACCAAATAAGAGGGTAGCATTTAAAGACAGTTTCTTATTTTACAGCCTTATGTATATTATAAAAATCTTTATCCTCTGGGTTAATATGATTGATAATATTTACATCACAGTTGACGGTTATACATGAATAGTTCCCCGATTCATTTCTGAGAAAAACCTCACAAGAAAAACTAACAAGCTGTTAGAGCCTCTGGTTAGTACAAGGAATTCACCGATATTCATCGAGTGAATCTTAAACTCAGAAACCCGAATCACGCGTTACTTCTCTCACTTTCTTCAAACGACGATCTTCAGAAGTCATGAAAACTCTTACCACCCTATTTTCCTCCAAAAATCTCGCATTTTATTTTCAATCAAAACCCCGCCTCTCATTTTCACATTGGTGTACTTGAGCTCCTAACTACCTAATAGTTGTTCAAAAAAACGCCCAATGGTCTCTCGTTGACAAATAGGAATGTTCATAAATAATCCACCTTCGTTACCGACTTCCCACAATGAAAAGATGAAGATTTATATCCGAAAAATGTGACACTCTTCCAATATTATGATATGATTTATTTTCTTAGAACAATGGAAAGATACATGTTATTCTTTATCTGGCCCAAATGATCTCATTATATGAGAGAATCCTCCATCTGGCCATCTGTAAGCACTTGAAAAGTGAGGGTGTGACACGGTTGATGATCCAGCTGGTCGAAAATGCTAATTATCAAGTATGGGAACCAAGGAAAGTTAAGACTGTCAAACAAGTGTCTCAGGGCAAGGAAGCTGAATCTTCCTTGCCCTGAAGTAAGAAAAATGCTGTAAGTAGTGCCCTGAGTAAAATGATATCTAAGATATATACTCTGTAGATTCAGTAAAATGGAGGCATCTTCACTGCTGAACTTTCTTCCATATCGGAAACTATAAAACCAAAACAATTGAGAACAGCAATAGCAGGCGTTTAAGATTTAAGTGCGCACGTCCGGTTCACCATGTAAGGATAGGAGTGATCATTTTATAAAAATAAATTTTATTCCTACGTATTAACACAACAGTATAAATCCATCCCACGAGCTAAGTCTGGCATTGTGCCGACGATCGGGAGAAAGAGTAGTGAATGTTGATTCTGATTGGATATTAATCTGGTTTTTTATTATGATTTGCTTTGCGATTAAAATTACGATGAAAGATAATAGTTTCTGGTTACGTCGCACTAGACCAGGATCAGCTCGTAGGTTACATTGATTTGTATTCACTACAATATAAATTCATTGAAAAAACTAGATCACAGCAAAGATGTATAATTCGTGCCTAAAGTTTAATCAATTTCATGCAAGTCATTTATGTCTCACTGCTATATATTTTGCTGAAAACTTTGTAATACAATTAAGTAGTTTTTTTAATTAAAAGTTTCACTTTTTATTTTTTATTAATTAAAATTTTCAATCCCCTAAAAATATTTTGCCTTTAATGTTTATTCGCCAACTAAGTGAATTATAAATATTTCGAATTATAATTTTTATTAATCTTCGAATTGCCTATTGCATTGTTAATGTATGGAAATATATACATTCGGAAGTTTTCAAAAGTCGTTTGGTTGAGTTATTTCCCGACAAGCTGCGAGTTTTAAAAATCATTTTGCACAGTTCTCAGTTTAATTAAAAATAAAATTGCAGATGATAAGAGAATTTTATAATATATATTTTTACATTAAAATATTACAAATATTCTTAAATATATAGTTGTGAAAACTTTAATGCATTGGGCAACACAGAGTACATGCTTATTTTCAAAATAATGCTGTGCAAGGGAAACATCTACCATTACGTTTCCCAAAATTTTGAATCTACAAATCGAAACATTCTTCTTAAAACATTTTCGGATGTAGGCGAATATTTCCTTTGAAGAAGGAAGATATAAACTTGCTATTGCTTTTTCTTTTTTCTTCTCTTTATTTTGTGTTGAATTTGCATAAACTCTCAGCACTACAAGGAACTTACTTTAATTTTATTATGTACTAGAAGCCGAGGAATGTTTTTTAAAACAATTTCCACCACTATTCTAGAGAAAAAGAACGTTCAATATTTATCAGAACTGCAAATTTTGATTTCCACATATTTTTCTACGCGTGGAAAAGAAATGAAAAATACAAATAAATCTTTTTCATTCGTCTACAGTTTGATATAATTTTATGCAATGTATGTTAGATAGATTTCAATAAGGGATGATTTCCATTTTTGAAAATGCACGTCAGCCAAAGCGTTATATTAACATTTTGCTCTCTTTTATTTCATTTCTGCTATTATATAAAGGCTACAAGAATTTGGAGCATTTTTTTTTTAAATTGAAATATGAATGGAGGCTGTTGTTTCTTTTCTTGTTTTGAAATGTTTAAATGAAATACATATTTTGTCAACAAAACATGGTAAATCAAACTAAAAATAATAAAATAAAGAACTTTCTCACAGCTCACTTTGAAAAGTTTATTACATACATATAAATAATTAAAACATATTGAATTAACTACATAAATAATTACCTTTTACTGCTTGTATTAACTTCTTTTAAATAATTTATTCATTTGACAACGTTTTCTTTTAACATGTCAGTGTTTTGTCTAAAATGGCCGCCTGTTTGATTTGGTTTTGGTCCTTTTTTGTTGCATTATATGCATTTTTACATCGTACTGTTTATAAAAATATAACTAACACAACTGATTTTATTAAAGTAAGGAAGCCTAGTACTTAAAAATAAACGAACTTTTAAAATAAACGGCGAAAAAACTATTGTAACACGTTTTCAGGAAGTTGCTGCTTTAATAACGAAAAGACAACACACTTGAGGAGTGAAAATTTTGATGAAACGATTAAATTACTTTGTTCGATTTTTGTTAACCTAATTTTAATACCCTCTTTACCAAATTTTTGGGAACAAATGACAGACGTTGGACAATATCATGATAAATAGTCAGGAGCATTTACCGATGTCTGTCCAACGTTATGCCTATTAAGGCCTTACCACACGGCAAAATACCATCTACACTTTCTTGGACAGTCTTCGATTTATGCCCGCAAGCAACTGGTAAAAGCAAGATTTTTGCCATCGTGAACTTTTTTAAACCAGCTTGGAAATGTAGACGATAGTGACGGAAATATCGTTTGCAAACGAAATTCAACCAATCATGTGAAACTTTGACAGTGACGTAGTGTGCCAAGAATGGCACGTTTGATGTCAACTAAGTAGGAGGATTAAATAAAGAGCGATAAATACACTATAAAGTGCACCTACGTTGTTAGGTTTACCAAACAGCTAGTCTCAAGTGACATCCCTTCCATGGTCATTTGTTCAAGAAAGTGTAGACGGTATTTTATTGTGTGATAAGGCCTTTACACTGTTCAAATAACCAGTAATTTATAGTCGTTGAGGCATGGTACGGTATTATGTTAACATGTGACCTTTGGCGAGTTTTTCAATTTTTGGCGATTAATTGCTGGAGTTCGATTAATACAAAAAAAAAAAAAAAAACCAGAAAAAAATAATATATTTTGTACAGACTTTTCTCCACTTTTTAAAATTAAAATTTGGCATCCGTTCTAAATAGCAGTCACTATATCATATATCAAGTTACATTTATTTAAGTCTTTATATTTTTGTGTTATCGTGCTTAGATGCATGAAAGAGCACAGACCGACAGACATTCCATCCAATGATGTACTAGATGTAAAATATGATACTGTTCTACTCTTTAAATGCTGAATATATATTTCAAATTTGATCCACCTGACACTTTTCGTTTAATAATAATATATTATCTTGTCATCGCATAGTCGTACGGACAAATGTCATCTGAATGGACTTCGTTCTAAATTTGGTTTAAAAAAAGCCATAAGATCACTTACCAAATTTAACCTGTATAATTAAAAAAATTATTCAAAAAATGTTTTTTTAAAACTCAGGAAGATATAAAAAGTAAATATATATTTAATTCCAGAGAAAGAATTTGTTTGACGATTTCAATTCTTTTTGTTTATACAAATACTAGAAAGTAATACAGTATTGTAATCATCAAAAATTCTTTCTTTAGAATTCGATAGATTGATTCTTCAGATTTCTCTGAGTTCGAGAAAACAATTTCTGGACTTATGTCTGCCTTCTTGTAAATACAATAGCTTCAAATATTTATAAGATACATAGAATAAGATATATGCACAAGATATATGACATTTTACATGAGAATTTGATAACAGAACTGTAATCTAATTTTGAGTAAAACCAGCTGAAATTTTTTTGTGCTGACTCATATGCATATATGCAAACGTAATAACTCAATAGACGCAACATTAATTGTACACTAAATTTGAGATAATGCGTTTGCTAAAATTGTGTATTAAGATTTGTACACCATCAATCAATAATGTAATTTCAGTCTGTCGGTTCTTACTTTACAAAAAACAATCAATTGCTATCTGGAAGAAAGTAGTTTGATAAATGACCTTGATACCAAAATCGCACATCTGTGTTAAACTTTACACACTGTTTGTCAAAAATAAATAAATAACCGTTCAAAATGCATAATCAGTTTTATTGCTTGTATTAAGAACAATTTGACACGAGATTCTGTATTTGAAGAGGAAGAAAATAATCGTGTGACATTTAATTTTCCCTTTTTTGCATAAGGAGAAATTAATGTAAATGTTACTAGAAAACTAGTGTAAAAAATGAATGTTTTGAAAAGTTAATTTAAATTAACCTACAAACGTGTAGTTAATTCAAATTACCCTACAAACGTTTAGTTAATTTAAATTAACCTACATTACAAATATGGAAATTTTAAACTTCCTGTTCATTCTTTAACATGTTCTACGAATTTAGGATTCCTCATTTAAAAAACACACACAAATGAAACATATATTTTAAAAAATGAAATCTGCGATCGCAAATTTCATGTTGCCATGTCAGAACATTGTTATTTTTAGTCATTATTTATCTTAATAAATTTAATTAACCAGTTTAAACCGGTTTGAGCCGGCTTTCTGGCACAGAGGTAACGCGCCTGAAGTTTAAAAATGAGTAATTTTTTTTTTTTTGTATTTGTTAAAGAGTAATTTTTAGGCAAAATCTTTTGGCATCTAAATCTTTCATGTGAACTTGATAATGTTGCACTACTCTATTAAATCGTGAATGACAGCATATATTTTAATTTTAAGAGCATCAAACTGATTATTCAACAGAATTGTAAAACTATTTACTTAATATAGTATAAATAAAGGGAATTATTGTTATAAAAATGTATTCTACGCTTCATTTTCTGAGAAGGCTAGAAAAATTATTTTACTGCGATAAATTATTTTTATTAGCAAACAAAAAGTATTTTAGTAGAATTTCTTTCCAATTTAAAGTAGAATATTTTTTTTCAAGCTTTTATAGCAGAATGGGGATTTGAAATCTATGAGTGGAAGTTTAAAACAATAAATCTTTAAGAAATATTTATATTCCTTAGCCCATATGCTTTTAAAAAGTTTTTTTTAAAATCACATGTTGCAATACATAAGTAGTATACCAACCTACATAAATTATCATATTAAAAAATTAGGTATTAATGAAACATTGAATAATAAATAACGATGTTTTAATGCCATTAATACACATAAAATCCTAAAATCAATTTAAAAAAAGTAACATTTATATCATGTAATCCAAAACAAAGTCCTTTGTCTTGAACTGTAATTATTCTAAAATATAGCAATACTTTTTATTTTGTTCTGTGGTAATAATTCTTGTCAAATAATATTTCTTTAATTAAAACATTGTAATCAAAATCCATCGAATTACAAGTATAAATGAATTAGAAACAATATCTCTTAAATTTGAGTGATAAGACCCTAATTTCTCTAATATTATATCATAACCATTGTAAACGTTAATCATTAGAGCATCAGAACCAAATTAATATCTTTTTTCCCTTCACAAATGGTGTAATTAGAATTTTGCATAAATGCCACCTGCGTCAGATTAATTTTCCGCACGCCACCTGCAGCCGAATTAGCGCTTTCATCAGAACAAGAATTAATGCACTCTGCCAAAAGAACAAAGTCACAGTTTCTCTAGAAAGGTTGACGATTTATTAGCTGAAAAATTTGGTCGTTTATATTCCATCTTTTTGTTCAGCCTCCAATGTTTTTTTAATCTTTTCTGTGGATAATCGAGAGGTTGCAGACAAGTAACGAAATATCAGAGTATGATTAAGTTAAAAAGATAAAATAAGTGAAAAATTATTACCTGAAATCAAAGCAAAAAGATTTCTACTTATGTTCATAAAACATTCTTCTTTGGTGAAAACGTAGAAGTTTTTTTATGACGAGGTATGACTATGATTCTTGACCCAACTATAAGTCTATGATTATGGTGTTACAGAATTTTAAATTGTTACACATATGAACAGGAATACATATATGAACCGGAAAAAAGAGTTTATCTTTCGTAAATTTAGTCCAAAATTAAACTTTGACTAAAATTGCAAAGTAAAGATAATTTGCAAAAACCATATAATCTGGTTTGGTGGAATTTTAAATTGCTAATACATTTACGTACATAGGAATGGAAAGATCATTAGACTATCAAATAGTTATAGGAATTTATTCCAAATATAATAAAAATCTGCAAATCAAATCGTAAAACTAAATCAAAAATGTCATCTGCCTTTCTCATTGGAATTTGAGTAGAATTATTCACTCACAATTGGTTAGACTTATGCCAAAAAAAATCCTAATACAGAAACAAAAGGAGATATCTAAAAATCCCTTCACTTTAATTATCTTTGCAAATTTCTTATCTGAATGAGTCCCAGACCATAAGGTCTCTTGTACAATATTATAAATATCGTGTGATATTTTATCGTATCTTCAACAGTAGTATACAATACTGCTAATATTGATCAATGTTCTACAATATTCCTCAAAATTATACTATATTGCAAACATCGAATCAATGTCATACAATATTTATCAATATTGTTCAATATATAAATATTGATTAATGTCATGCAATATTCAACAATATTATACAATATTGCTAATATTGATAAATTTCATACAATAATCCACATTATTTGTGTGATAAGTCTAAGGAGCTTGGTTTTGAGACTAATAAAAACTGTAAAACATTTTTAAAAAACTCCGGATTTTATATCGTTTTCAATTTTCAAATAAACTTAATAAATTTTAAAATAATCTCAATTGATAAGTTAAGTTAAGTTTTAATACTATATTTAAATAGTTACGAGTACTGATTAAGATAGCCTATTCTTCTTCAGAATCGGAAACTTTCCTTTATTTTATTTGAAGTACAGACATAATGTGTCTTGAAGACTTCAATAGAGCTAAATTGCTCCCATCTATCACCAACGCAGGAAACTCATGACAAACCATTGGACCTTCATTTCCTGCTCGGAGGCCCACCGAAGGGCCCTAAAGGGCTTCGGAACTGATCATGGGAAAGCCCATGAGTCCAGGCTACCGAAATGGAGGTGGTGGTTTCAGAACAGAGGATATTTCTGGAGTTTTAGTTCCTTTAATCGGCTACGTCTTCGAACAATCCGAAGGAGATATATTTTGAAATTCCTCATTTCTGTAATTTGTTTTACGTTTTTGGATTCTTAATGTCCTTAGGAAAGAACAGCATGAGAGTGGCTTTAACATTTTTTTTCCATTCTGCTAATTCTTTAGGAACTTCTTTAGCGACTTAGAGTAAGCGTATATTTAATAAAAAAAACTAAACTAAATCACACTTTTTTTGGAAATGTGTTTGAAAATGTTAAGAACACTGTAAGATTTTAAACTGTAAAATGCAGTTTGGATATTATTTTTCAGAATTTTTAGAAACTATGAAAAACTTGAGAAATTGCAGATGCTTTAAATGTTGTAGAAATCTTATCCTACGCTTTAGGAATTTATAGACTATAAGTCTGAAAGTAGTTAGGAATATTTTGAAGTAAAAAAAGCTTAAGCTCTTATAAGACAAAAGAAAAAAATGGGAAATATATTTTAAAAACCATTGATATAAGAACAAAAATTTAAATAAATTTGTACTTAAGTGATTTAAAAAAAAGTTACTTTTTATTAAAAAATTACAATAAATATAAATAATTGATCAAAATTTCGTAAGAATTGAACTCGCATTCTTCACCTTTACTTGGAAAATACTGAATGTCTTGCATTTTTCAGATCGACCTACTGCGTTTTGATTTTAAGTTTCATTACAAACTACTAAAACTCTATTTAAAGCATTAAAAATTAATTAAATTTATAGAATGAATTAATATTGAAAAAACTGTTTTAACTTCAAGTTTCATCCACTACAAGTTTAAAAATATATATTTGAACTCGAGACAAGGTATAAAAAGTATTTTATTACATTGTCTTTTCTTTTGTTTTATAAGAGCTTATTAAAGATTGAAAATTTGAACAAGATATCTATAAGGAGAGTGTGAACTAATAGTAGAAATTGAACGAATGATTAATGAATTAATATTTTTAAAAAGCTGCATTAATATTTTTAAAAAGCTGTCATCCACTATAAGTTAAAAAAATGTGTATTTGAATTCGAGAGGATGAATAAAAAGTATTTTATTAACGATTGAAAATTTGAACAAGATATGTAAACATATATATGAAGAGTGTCACCTAATAATAAGAATTGAATAATCAAAACATGATGCTCTCAATCAAAACCTTTTATTCTATATTCTAATATGTAATTGGAATTAATTTTATTTTATTGGGAAATACATTGCATGACATCAAAAAACTACGCTACACAGAAATGGAAACGATGTTATCTATATAATAAAATATTGTTTTATAAAATTTTATATCATTCACTATAGTATAAGTATGAAACAAGCAGCATCGAATAAAAATGAAGTTAGTTCAAGTTTTATGAAGATAAAACAGTAACTTTGAATGGACTTCATTTGATATATTTGAAATAAAGATTTTGTTTATTGTTTTTTTAATAAGGGGGAAAACTTGTGAATGCCTTTCATATATTTACTTTCATTAGGAAATAATCTTCATTTCTGTATCTTGAAGATATCAAACCCTACTAAGTGTCACCAAAATCCCAGTTCTGTCTGACTAATTTGCAAATGAATGTAATTATGTATAAGAACCCTTCAGTGATCGGTAAATAGCTACCAATCCAAGCGAAGTCGTCTTACTTGACTGCTACAATGAAATGCTGTTTGAATTAATTGAAAATTCACTCAATTAATTTCCGGCAGAATATGCGATCCATTATACTTGATTACAATAAAGCATTGAAAGCCACCAAGCTGAAACGATCGCGAGTGTAGAAAGCTTAAGCATGTTTAGAAGCTTTGAAGAGAAGGTGACATGACTGTGAAGGTCATCTGTATAGCGTCAATTACAAGAAATTCTAGTATGATAAGTCACTTCTAGATGCAAATAGTTTCAATTTCAGTATACGTAAGTCATTAGCCAATTTTAGTTGGCAAATATCAATATATTAATTATATATTAGTCAAATATATTAGTTACAGACTACTAGCTCACGTACTAATAAATATAAATGAGATTCAGTATACGTGTTAAAAAGATTCGTTTTAGAAAGTTTGTTAGCTGTCATGATTTTCAAGACAAAGCTCAGGAAAGATTTTAGTATATCCTTCCCAATCGTTCTTCCTAAAACCTGAAATCACATCTCGTATAATAGTTTATATCTCTAAAACTATTTCTGTCTCTATTAAAAATAAAAAGGAAGTCTGTCTGTCTGTATGTGTGTTGACCTAAACAGGGCAAACCATCTGCTAAAACTATCGAATTTGGAACTAATATACTTGAGAAGATGAGAATGGGCACCTCAAAGAGAAAGTTTGAAATCTTTATTAAATTTTTGATTAATTAAAAATTAAATGATATTTCAGGTGCCTTTTTGCAATAGTTTTCAAAAATATTGCCTGCACGGAGAAAATTAAACCTTTTGAGTTTTGAGAAATTTTTAAATGACGTGAAAGTTACATACATGTATTTTCTTTTCAATTGTACTGTTACTTCAGTATTAAACCGGAAAAGAAAGCATACAATTTGAAATGTACTAAACAACAACTTCCGTTTTTGAGCATATATTGAATTTTATGGGATTCGACTTCAATAGGGATGTGTAACAAATCGAACAGGTATAAGGCTATTTAAACTGGTATTATAGGTATAAGCTGTATCATTATTATTGCAGGCATAAAGCTCTTACGATATTTTTACAGATATAAGGTTATTATTTTTAAAAACAAATAAAAAGAAAAAACATAGGAATCTAAAATAAGGGCAGAGATATAAAATCTGAATCAATAATCTATTATTAATTTACATACAAAATACGACTTTAAAGCTTTAAATACCAAAACCCTAATTATATGCATTTCCCCAAGTCAAAGGACTTATGACATTTATCTAATGAATCGCCCTGTCAGCAATGGCACAATCTATCTGTCAATTTTTTTCTTTTAATTAATTTCCAAGCGAACATTCATAAAAAAAGTTTCATTTCTTATTGTCATCTGAGATGCGTAGGCAACAAATTGGAGATTTATCGCTTTTGATGCATCAATTTTTCTTTTTCAGTGTTATTATTATCATGTGAGATTGAAATTATGTTAATGATGATGACAAACATGATGTTGCTTTGATTTGAGGTTTTTGAAGCCTCAAAATGTGTCGGCAAGAAATTGATGATTTAACGCATTTTAGGTATCCATTTTTAACTTTTAGTTTTATTAGAAAACAATGCCAAGAGTTATCACATTTGGTGATTCATCTCTAAAAAATCATTTCCAAATAGAAATTTAATTTGTATATCAAAAATTTATGCTAATGGCAACGTTATTGCATTTTTTAGTTTAGCGAAAATAGCAACGATGCTTTAATATTCATGAAATAAAATAAAAGATAACGTACAAAGGTTTTTTTTGTAATTTCTTTAGGAAACGACATTTTCGACATTACGTAAACAATGAATAAAGCATAAAGGGGGCGTCCTAAACTTTTTCCCGATGAAGCTCTCCAAAGAAAAAAGAAAAGGAACGTAAGAGCAAACAAAAGCAGGAAGCTAAAGATAGAATTCGGTTATAATAACAAAAATGCAGAGCTTTGAGACTATCAATGTTCAAAAACGGTGAAAATTTGAAATTAGAAGGCGATTGAATTAAATACTTGCATAAAACAAACTTTCAACGGTAACGAAGAAAGCATAAACGTTTGCTTAAAATAAACTCAACTCCAAACATAAAACGAGCTCATTTGGATTCTGAATCACAACCGTCAACGTTCAAAGGAAAACGTATCCGTTTCGATTCTGAGTTTCAAATATCGCATTCTAGCTTTGAACAATTCATCGAAAATTTCTATCCTTCTACAGAGAAGTTTTATCGATATGATGACAAGATGGCAAAAGGAATAGGAAGAAGTCGAAACAGGCCGTTCCACATATAACGTAATACCGAAAGTTTCACTCTACGCTGCCAACTGGGACAGGGCGTATGTTCTTTTCTTCACTGGACACGGCCCGTTTCCGACATACCTATACAGATCCCATCTAGCCAACTCTCCTTGCTGTAGCTATGGGGAAATAGGATCTCCAATTCACTATGCCACAGAATGCCTACTCGCTCTCTCATGGCACATGAGAAAGCCAGAAAGAAGTCTCGAAGAAGAACTGTACAGGAGAGTTGCATAAAATGTCCTTTCACGCGGCAAAATCAGCTCCATGGTAAACCATATTCATAAATACCAAGACCTCTTCAAGACCTACAATAGTTGAGACCAGAACTTCCCTAGTGAAAATCAACCAAAATTATAACTTAAAATGTCCCTCAAAAGGACAGATCTCATGATGGAAATCAAGACTCCAGGACCCAGATGGACGCTACGTATTTCTGACTCTATAGTGATTGTTTAATTGTCATACATATGTTCACAATATAATTTGTTAATCCCCCCCTTTTCAGACGGTAATCTAATTCCCCTTAAGGCCAACCCATAATCACCATTTGTTTCAGTATCCCTGTCCCCTCTATCCAGTTATAACTTCAGAAAGAATTGAACAGATTCGTGTAAGATTTGACACCGATGGCATTCTCTCTGGAAATCTCTGAATGCTGTATCTTCTCTCTTTTTTTTCTTTAACAAATTTTTCCTTTTTTTTCTCACTTTCTTGTGCTCATCCAACTGATTAGATAACTTAGTGTTATAGGCACCAGGGGCAGAGGATGGCGTTAAGTTATGTTATAGAGAAGTTTTAGAACAAGGCTCAATCCATCTTTCACCAGAATATTTCAGATGATCCAATTCGTCGATGCATCTATTGTAACCGATTACAGTTTACGATATAAAAAAATCTGTTCTAACGTGATAACTTGAAATTTATGATAACAGATTTCAAGTTTTATAAAATTTAATATAGTATTTTGTAAACAATCCGTGTATAGAGTTTTTATAACGTAGAATTTTTTCAAATCTGTAAAGAAAAACATCAATTCCACTACATGTTTGAATTCAAAATCATAATTCAATTCGTTTAAACGCATATGTAATTTTTTTTATTTAATAAAAAAACAAATTAAAAACTGCATTCATAAAGTAAATGAGATGGAAATTTTTATATATAAGATTTTAAATCAATAATGAGAAAATTAACATCATTTAAGGGATATCTTTGGCATTAAGCATTACATATTCATAAAATAAATTGCTCCATACTTAGAAGATGAAAACAAATTAATTAATTAATCTTAATGAAGTCAATTAAATAAAGTAATATATGTATTGATAAAAAATTCACATTTTTTTAATTAAAAATTTTATTTTTTATTTAAAAATTTGAAAAAATTAGATTAAAAGCTATTATATAGTTAATTTAAAACTCAATAAATATGTATTATTACATTTTTTTAAAAAATGATTTTATTTAAAAAATTTTGGAAAGTTCTTTTATTAATAGAATATTAAGGATAAAACCTACTTATAATTAATATTCTATATATAAAAAATATTGAATATAATTAGGCTTTTATGAAGATTTTCTTAATTATAGTACTTTATTTTTATCATTAGGAGGATATTTTAATATCATACGCAAATATTAAGCTAATAGAAAATATACGTAAAATTAATAAGCAGCATGTGACACTTCAAATCACTTCTATTAAAACGATGCAAAAAGCATATATGATGATTTCATATATTAAAAGTGTTTACATATAAATGAAAACTATAAAGAAACAGAATGCAAAGCAAAGAGTATATATATTTTCGTTATTTCATTACTAGCAGTATCCGCAAGACTTTGCCCGTTGCATAGCATCGAAGAAAAAAATTAGCTTTACACTTAAATCTAGCCTCTATCCGATATGATAGGGGCATGCTATGCATCATCAAAGAAACATAAAAATATAATTAGAAATGATCAAAATTAGCTTCAAAGCAATTTTATATAACACACATGCAAAAATGGGATTATAAATCTGCATTGTTTCCCAGTGTTGTTAGGTCCGTAGTAAGGAAGAAAATTTTATATATACTTCAGGGGATATTGAAGCTGGGCAGGTCAATAAACCTCGAATTAGTGACGAATTCGTTTATAAAAAATTAAAGTTCTTGAATATAGAAGAATTACGGCGATATCTCTGTTAGGATACAGAATCTGAATCCTTTTTAAAAATTTCTTTATATCTCCTAAAAAATATTAAAAGTGTGCAAGAGCGATGAAGCACATAAGTCTGTGAATTTGATCTTTGATATGTTGATTTTCGAATTAATTGCTTTACTTTGAGTGCTTTTATGCTATTGTGGTTGTTTTACAACAATTTTCTAGAACTCCTCTGATTTCTACAAGTACAGTTTTCACAAGTATTTTGGTTATGTTTTGCTATTTGTGTTTTCATGCTTTCTTGGGGATTAAGGAATCGTTATCCGTTATTACTTGTTAGACTTCTCACTTTAAAATTACTGATTAATTATTATGCTTTCCATATTAATAATTTAACAATCATAAAAGTAATATTTTCAAAGGTAATAGTTATAGACAGCTTGTGTTTAATGATTTATCTATTTCTAACTTATATTTCTTTCACCAGGGGAATTTCTTTTCTTTTTTCTTCTTTTTTTAATCTCTACAAGTGTTTAAATGTCTGTTGTTTGTACTTTCAGAAAAAAGCTTTTAAAATTTTGTATTTTTTTAAAAAAAAATTATTTAAGTAATAGAAATTGACGCGAGCAAACATTCTGTCATTTCTCCCAGACTAAAATATTTTTAGAAAAAAAAATTACATCCTTTAACTGTACAATTAAACTCCTCTTAATTGATACGTTCTAGACATTTATTACTTTTATAATCATTTTACAACGCTGCTTTATAAAAAAATGTCTATTTTTTATTCTTTCGATGAATAGAATTATAATATGAGTAAACTAGAAAATTTTTTTTAAAAAATAGGGTTTTTATTTAAAAATGTGGTTTAAACATGGAGGAAGAAATTTATTACTTTGTGTATACTTTTTCAAAATTTTATTATGGTTTAGGAAGGTATGAAATGTTAAAATGCACGAAGCGTTTCTCTTTTAAATCTGAACATTATAATTTAATTCTAATTTAATTTAAAATTGGAAAGTGAAATCTTTAGAAAGGAAAGAATTTAATTTCATGTTTATTTAAAACGAGCTGTCTTTGGCAACAAGTTGATTGGCCATGATTGTTGCATGTGCGTAATCTTAATGTAAATATAAGTCGTTATAGGGGCATATGAGATGTCCTATAGTTCAAGAAGTTGATTTGAGGTGTGTGTGTTAGTTTTGTGAAGACTACACCCACTGATTTGGAATCACTTTGAGTTAGATTAGCGAAGTTTGCATTTATGTTTGAACATCAAAACAATAGAATTTTCTTAAAAGTTTGTCGATAAAAAACTTTAGAGGAAGTCTGTCTGTTCGCTGTTCGAGAACACTTGCCTTAGAAACACAATAACTAGAAAACCTAATGAGTCCGATATTTAAAATTTTTGTACGGAAGCTTAACGTTTAAGTGTAGATCTGTAATAAATTGAAATGAAACCTGTCAACGAATTGATAGGTTTCATGCCAATTCCTGCGGCTTTTGGTCAGCATTTGGGCCTTGGTGGCCAGATGGTAAGGTCTCATTTCATGAGCCGCAGGTTTTCAGGTTCATGACTCGTATCCACCTAAGATACGTCATGTAAGAGATTCTGTGGTACGTTAAATCCGTCATAGTCAAACGTCTTCCAGCTGTTGTGATGTGGTGTGGAGAGGGAGTAACTTCTCGTCATCTGACCACGGCTCAAAATTTTGAGGTCCGTCCCAAAATAGCCCTAGTGTAGCTTTACATCGGGACGATAATAAAACTAAACTAAACTTCTGTAGGTAATTTCGCAAGTGCGTTCTAAATACAATAACTTTTTGGTACTAGCTTCATAAGCCAGATAACATCTACGATACTGAAGTATACTTTTAGTTTTTTGGTTATGTTGCTTGGTTGTTGTTGTTTTTGTCACTTATAGCACTTGCCATGGACAAACCCCGCTGATAAATCAGCAGATTTTAAGCCGGAAATATACGTCTCTTGTTTTACAAGCAGCGCCATCTGGGGCCAAGAGTAGGACTTAGCTACACACACGTCACAACCCTTTTTAGGGGGCGGACTACATTTATGCAAATTCATTCATTCGTCTCAGATCGTAATTCAGACCTGGAACAGGGAGCGATCACCCCTGGCCCAGTACCCCAATGATATTACTCTCGATATGGAGGACTTTGAGACCACGAACAGATTTAACGAGCGCCAAATGACTCTAGTGTCTCGGGTTCACACCGTGACCCTCAATTGCCAAATTGGTGTCTCTGACAACGCAACTTTCTGATTAGTCATCCGCCAGCAGCAAAGAACGTCAGACTTACTTGACGAATCTAGCAAAACAAAACCATCAGACTCACTTGACGCATCGACGCACTCACACCCTCGCCATAACGCTTGGAGCTTTAAAATCGTTCGTGTCTCCACCGATTCATTGGTGGGGGAGTACAGTGGCGGTAGCTTCATAAGCCATATACCATCTACGATACTGAAGTATACTTTTAGTATTGTGGTTATGTTACTCAGCTACTGGCCCTAATTTCTCGGGTTCGTACCACGACCTTCAATTGCCACAATTTAATAAAATTTAGTATATGAGCTTTTGCCTTTGTAATTTTGTGTCATATTTTGGTTTTCAACCTGTCTGAAAAGGAGCATCCAAAATACTAATTCTGTTTTCGAATACTCGTATATTAATTGCATGTCAGGGTCTAATATCCAACGATCAATAGTAACTATTAATCCACTAATACCATACGAGAGATTCCTGGCTTTTCCTAAGAGCCACAGTTTTAAACGTGGGAAGAACGGGAAATATAACAATTCTACCATACTTTATCAGAAAGTATGGTAGAAAGATTTTGAAGAACCACACCTGTTGGTTTTGAATTGCTTTTACATGGTTTTTCAATTCTCTGTGTTTAATCAATCGTACAAAAAAGCTTGGAATCAAGCCATTAAAAAATACCTTCCGGTTACAACTCAACTTCGGAATGTCTCAAAAATGTTTAAATCCTTCCCAAAAGCTTGAAGATTATAATCTTTTCTAGCGGCAAATTTCTCGCTTTTGCTTTTCCTTTTCCAAAACTATTTCTTCATCTTCTCTCCTCTGGTATTTAGTTTCCTCATTGGTTTTATCAGAAATAGAATCTCCAGATTCTCTGTAACTTGTATAGCCTATTATGACAGAGACTTAATCCACTTTTGGAACAATATATAG
The DNA here is from genome assembly GCA_026289955.1 of Argiope argentata. Lineage (NCBI taxonomy): Eukaryota > Metazoa > Arthropoda > Arachnida > Araneae > Araneidae > Argiope > Argiope argentata. The sequence goes on along the minus strand of JAOUZG010016704.1, from coordinate 198,326 downwards.
AAGATTCTATCCAAAGAAGGGTTAAATCACCTAGAGAAAGAAAGAAAAACCATTTATATACTCGTATATAGATTTAAAAAGTGTGAAGAAGTATGGATTTATTTTTATAGAAAAACTTCCACTCTCACACTTCTTAATATGACTTTAACTTCTTTATTCCATAAATTTATGTTTTTTATTGCTTTGGTTTCAGAAGAGCTGATAAAGAGGGCGTGAGCGATGTATAAAATCGAAGAATTTTCAGTATCTTTGAAAGTTTCTTTTTACGGATTAACTAAATATTTCTTAAATCTATTTTAGAAGTATTTCACTAATGCCTGTTTTATAGAAGCAAAAACATTTTTATAAAAATCGTTTGGTTCAATTGATGTTTTCATTGTAAGTAACAAAATGTTTCAGACGATAAAAAAAGTTTTATATATTATATTTTATGTAAAAATAATTTTTATATTAAAATAATAATGCACATGAAAGTATTTTAATCATGAGAATCACCTAGTATATTAACAGAAATTAAATAAATATTATCAATATTTTTAAAAGATAAAATTATTTGCAAGTTTATTTCAAGCTCTAAATTTGATGTTATTGCATTTAGATTTGATAAACTTTTGGAAATCCTAGGTATGCATGTAAATACTAATTAAATATAATACAAGCAACATATTGGTTAAATTTTAGAAGTAATAAATATGAATGGAGAATTTCTAAGAATGGAAATTAAAAGAAAAAATATTAAGATGAAATCTGCTATGCATATTTCAATGTATCATTTCTAAACAATAATTTCTTGAACGGCCAAGCACCGTATGCTAGTGCAAGTTAAATTATATTCTTATTCATTTTAAGTGTTTCATTGAATGATTCACTTTAGTATTACAAACCATCCAAAAAATTGTCTCGAATTCATTGTTTAAAAAAACATCGCATTTCCTATTTATTTCATTTCGTATAATCGCGTGTTTAAAATGACATTTTTCTAGGTTTTATCTACTGTAGTCATTCATTTATTTTTTTAATTACGCTTTTGCAAATGGGATGACATCACGTTATTAAAATCTGATCTTTTGAGATGCTCGTGCAGATAATAAAATTTTTATTTTTCGCTTATGGATTTTTATTGACACCAAAAACCTCATCCCGAAAATAACATCATGTTCTGACATGATAAAAAGAAGTAAAGAAAAAAAGAAGAGGAAATTTTAACAATGTATCATAGAAATTTTTAATTAGTGCATCAAATGATTTGTGTTTTGCAAAATAGTTATTAATACGCTGGGGTGCCTTCAATTTTATCTGTTATTATATTTGGTTTAAAGCCATTTATTGCTACGGGATCTGCTTTAGTTCAGCAAAATACTTAACATATGCACTCTATTCTGTGTTGCTTTCAGTTTATCTGAATTTTCTACTAAACTATCGAATTCATTTTGAAGAAAAAAAATCATTTTAAACGCTACAGAACTTACCATTTTATCTCTTTACTTTCAACTTACCCATTAACTTGGAAAATTAGTTAAACTTTTATAGAACAAAACTCGCATTTTTTTCCAAAACACACAGAACATTTCTTGCAGACTTCAATAAAGTTAAATTGCCAACATCTATCTTGAATTGGGGTGCTCATGAGAAACCACTGGACCTTCATTTCAATTTCTGCAGGTCACAGAAGGGCTCTTAAGAGCCATGGGATTGACCACCGGTATATCCATGGGGCTTTGCTTACGAAAAGAATCAGAAGTTTCTGCAGGGAAAAAAAATGGAAATTGAAATTTCTCTGCTAGAAATTCCAATTTTCTAGAATTATCAAAAGTGGGTTACATCTGAATTTCAAATTTTTTTTGCAACATTCTTTCAAACTTCTTAATTTTCTTAAAGAAAATTTCCAATATTGTTTTATCAAAAGTTTATGTTTTGCTTGCAAAACGGAGTAGACACAGATACAGATACATAAAAATTAATATGAATAAGGAAATATTTGCAGAAATGAAAATCATTATGGTTATGTATGTATTTATAATCCATCTCTCCTTCTAAATTAATTGACCATTAAACCAAATTTAAACTAAATATTTAAGACAAAAAGAATATTATCAACTTTTTAAAGTGCAAAAATTAATTAAAATATTCAATTAATTGGAATCTAAAGGAAAATTTTTTGCTTTTATTCAACAGTAATATATGAATAATTAATGTCATAAAAATAATTTTATACTTTTTCAAAATTCATGATTTTACTTTTACAATGACGCCCAATTTCATTTTTAAAATTGTTACATTCATTTTTTTTACTTTTCAAAACATAATAAGTATGTAACTAAACGCAAATGTTTTGACGAAAATTATTTAACGGATGTTTATAAAAATCGTTTGGTTCAATTGATAATATTTAAATTAAAAATATGTTTCAGAGGATATAAGAAGTTTTTTTTTATATAATAATTATACAAGAAAATTCTTATATTGAATTATTACACATGAAAATATTCCAGTTCTGATAAACATTTAGTATATCTTATCACTTAGTAAACCTTACACTATGTTGCTCTATTATATTCAGTTCATAAAGATAAGTTATAATAACATTATTATTATTTCAGAATGATTAATGCAGATTATATTTCTTATTCAAAAGAAGCGAAGCTATATTATGTCAACATCATTTTTATTCCATCAACAAGCAACTAGTGTTGCCAATTCTTTAAGAACAAACTTGTGAAAACAAAGATAATAATAATACAAATATAGCTGCTACAAATACACAGATATAGCTGCTACATCACTCCTTCCCCAGTAACAATGGAGTTACGAGACAGTTTTCAACAAGAAATTTATACAGATGTGAAATATATATATATATATATACAAATGAAATAATATTTTGATATTATTAAAATAATAATTAATATTTTGATATTATTATTGCCGTTTCATTACTCCCTTGCCAGTAACAAAGTTACGATAAACAGAGAATGCATGGAATGGCATACTTTGACAATTAATTTCAACTTGCTGTTAACATTTGAATACTCATTACAGTAAGTAAATTATTCCTTTTATAAAATATTAATATTCATAAATAGAAAAACTATATATAAATAATGTTACTCGAGGAATTCAAGAAAATACAGCTTAAATACTTTCTGTTAAGCAATGAAAACAATAAATTTTGTTTTATGATTAATTTTCTATTATACAAATATATATATATGCAAATATAAATACACATATAAACAAATGAAATAAGAATAACCAACTGAAAGTACTTAATCCCTGTAACGCACTGGAAATCTCACATGTCTACCAGAGCGTGTAATTTTTTTCTTCTGAACATTTTTGTTCAACAGGTCTGATGATTGGTTTTCAGTTTCTGTATCTGTTGTCGTAAGAGTTTCGTTGGGCACTGTTTGGGCATGACTTGATTCCAGAAGGGGAACCTGATTGTCAGTTAACAGATATGCAGGTTTTAATCTATCAATGGATACATTTATATCCTTGCCCTTAATTTTAACAGTGAAATATTTTTCATGTCTTTTCACAATTAGAAAAGGTCCATCATACGGTGGTTCCAAAGGCTTCCGAATTCTATCAACACGTATGAAGACATGTGTACTATGGCCCAAGTCTTTATGAATGAAAACCGATTTAGAAGATTTTCGGTGAGATTCTAATGGTTTTAACTGTTCCATCTGTTTTTGTAATTTTTTTGCAAACGTATCAGTATCCCAGCTATTTTTAGGTTTTTCAAAAAACTCTCCTGGTAACCTGATAGGTTGTCCATAAACCATTTGTGCAATGGTGTAATTCGTATCACCACGCAGAGCAGCTCTTAGTCCCAACAATACTGTAGGTAAAGTTTGAGTCCATTTAATAGAATTATGTGCTCTTATTGCGGCTTTTAAGGTCCGATGGATCCTTTCAATTTTTCCATTACATTGTGGGTGGTAAGCTGTTGTTGTACTTATATGGAAACCACATATAATTCCAATATTTGTAAAAAGTTCAGACCGAAATTGACTACCTTGATCGGTGATAACACGATAGGGCATTCCGAAACGTGAAATCCAATGATCATAAAATTCTCGAGCCACTGTTTCGGCGGTCACATTTGCTAAAGGTATAACTTCTATCCAACATGTGAATCGGTCGATGCAAGTAAGACAGTACGTTTTACCTTCAGAAGTAGGTAATGGACCTATGATGTCAATATGAATAATAGAGAATCTATCATCTACTTTGTTGTAATTGGCAATTTGTGAACGTGTATGCCTGTTAATTTTATTCTTTTGGCAGTGGATACAAGACTTTGTCCATTGGATGATATCTTTCCGAATGTTGAACCATATGAATCTGGAAGATATTTGTTTAACAGTAGATTTCACACCAGGATGTGCTAAGTCATGAATTTTGTGAAAAACTTGCATTCGAAATTCTTGAGGTATAAATGGACGAATTTTTGTAGTTGAAATATCGCACCAAAGTAATTTTCCTGAATCCAGAGGATATTGTTTGAAAATCAAAGACGGTTTCAAGCGTAGCTCGTTAAGATCTTGATTATCAATTTGCGCTTCTGCAATTTTATCATAATCTATTTCTGAGATACTTTCTATCCTGGATAATGAATCAGCGACAATATTTTCTTTTCCGCCAACGTAACGAATATCTGTTGAAAATTCCGAGATATACTGTAAATGGCGTAATTGTCTAGATGAGGCTTTTTCATTTTTTTGTTGAAAAACAAATATTAGAGGTTTTTGATCTGTGTAAATTATAAACTGTCTTCCTTCAAGAATATGCTTGAATTGTTTGATTGAAAGGTATATGCCTAACAGTTCCCTGTCATAAATACTATATCCTTTCTGAGCATTAGATAACTTCTTAGAAAAGAAAGCCAAGGGTTTCCAACTTTCTCCTTTCAACTGTTGCAGCACGGATCCAACAGCGAAGTCTGAAGCATCACTGAAGAGAACTAACGTCGAGTCAGGATTTGGAAAACTTAATAATGTAGCATTTGCTAGATCTTTTTTGCACTGCTCAAATTTTTCTTTTGCTTCATCGGTCCACGGAATTTTACGTTTATCCTTCTTTTTAGAACCTTTTAAATACTCATGAAGAATTGCTTGGTTTTTGGCAGCATCTTTGATGTATCGCCTATAGAAATTAATAAGACCAAGGAAGATACGAAATTCATGAATAGTTTCAGGTAACTTATAATTCAAGATAGCATTTACCCTTTCAGGAAGAGGTTGAGAGCCTTGAGGAGTAATCAGGTATCCTAAAAATTCTAACTGATTTGCTCCAAAAATCGATTTTCCAAGATTTATAAGAAGACCGTATTTATTTAAACGAGAGAAAATTATTTTTAGATGCTCTGAATGTTCATCTTCGGTTGAAGAAGCTACTAAAATATCATCTAAATATGCAAAAACAAAGTCCAATCCAAAAAACACTTCATTAATAAAGCGTTGAAATGTGGATGGGGCATTCCTTAATCCGAAGCTCATAACGTTAAATTCATAGAAGCCGAATGGTGTTATGATTGCTGTTTTTTCTTTATCTTCTTCCGCTATTGGGATTTGAAAATATGCCTTAAATAAATCAATTTTTGAGAATATTTTTTTGTTTTTTAAGATATGATGGAAGTCTTCAATTCGTGGAATAGGATAACGATCGGGTATCGTTTGTGCGTTTAATCGCCTGTAGTCCCCGCATGGTCGTAAACTTCCATCCTTTTTCACAACTAAATGGAGTGGACTGGCCCATGGAGATTTTGAAGGTCTAATTATATCATTATCTAACATAAATTTGAACTCTTGTTTGGCTAATTTTAATTTATTTGTATCTAACTGACGAGCTTTTGAAAAAACAGGCGGGCCTTTTGTAGCTATATGATGTTTCACATTATGTTTTGAACTAGAAATTAACAAATTTGGTTTAGTTAAATTCGGATATTGTAACAACAATTTCGCATACTGAGAATTTTTATCAGTCGTGCTTATGCTATCGGCACTTGTTATGCATGTAATATGGCTTCGAATTGATAAATTTGTAACACCATCTATTAATTTTCTATTATGCATATCAATTAATAATTTAAATTTGGTTAAAAAGTCTGCACCTAAGATAGCACGATCCACTTTAGCGATTACGAAAGGAAACTGGAATGGTCGACGTAGGCCTAAATCCAAAGTTAAAATTTTAAAACCAAAAGTGGGTATTACTGTTCCATTTGCAGCATACAATTTAAAGGAATTACATACTTTATGGTTTGATGTGGCTGGAATAATAGAAAGATCAGCACCACTATCAACAAGAAAGCGTAAACCGGTTGTTTTATCGGTAATAAATAAACGGTAATTACGGCAATCTTCAAATTTCTTTGCAGCAGAATCTGTCGTCGAAACTACTGCTGTTCGGAGTTTTCCGACTCTTTCCAACTGCATGGACTCATGCATTTATTCGGATAGCATTTATTTCCGAATTTGAAATGAAAATAACACAATGTTCCATTGGGATTATATTTCTTTCTAGACTGACTACGACTCCTATTTCGACGAAAACCAGATTGACGAAATTTATTTCTAGCCTGTCTGTGCACTTTTAGTTCCGAAATTTGTTTTTCTAGGTTAGAGATTTTTTTCAGCATTGTACTCATCACAGAATTCTCAGAATCAGCAGAATAAATTTCTGTAGATGAGCTCATTTCAAATATTTTATCTGCCATTATTGACAAGTTGTCTAAATCTTCGTTACTTATAACCAAAATATTTTTAATGGATTCTGGCAGCTTGCCAAGCCAGAGAGTACGCAAAACTTTATCGGATATATTTGTGCCGCCAAGCGATTTCATTTTTCTCAGCAGTTGACTAGGCTTCATATCGCCCAAAGAAATTCCTGTTAGAAATTTTGTTATACTTTTTTCTTCACTCTCTTTAAATGTACTGAGTAATCGCTCTTTTGCTGCAGCATACTTATCATTCCGATCACTTTGAATTATATCCCATATATTTTCAACTACTTTCGCTTCTAACTGCGCGACAAGATAATTAAATTTAGTTTGATCTTGGTTTATATTTGCAATGGAAAATTGGGCTTCAACTTGGAAAAACCATATTTCAGGTTTTTCTTCCCAAAATGGAGGAATTTTTACGCTTACCTTGTTTGCTTCATAGCGCTCATTTGCAGCGTTCAAAACAGAAGTGTCGCCGGTAGCCATACTATTGGATAAAAATTCTTTTCACACTTAGGGTCACCAATTGTTGCTCTATTATATTCAGTTAAAGATATGTATAAGAACATTATTATAATTTCAGAATGATTAATGCAGATTATATTTCATATTAAAAAGAAGCGAAACTATATCATGTCAACATCATTTTTATTCCATCAACAAGCAACTAGTGTTGCCAATTCTTTAAGAACAAACTTGTGAAAACAAAGATAATAATAATACAAATATAGCTGCTACAAATACACAGATATAGCTGCTACAACTACACTCACTTAGACATACACTTAGATATACACTACACCTGATAAACACTTAGTATATTTTTTTTATTTTCAATTCCAATTTTATACAAAATATTTGACTAATTATACTTTTTCAAATTAAAATATTAAAAGTATTAATTATAACTGGAAAAAGTATATAATTAGAAATTGATGTGTTCGAGCAATAATTCAGCCACGCACACCGCTAGATGACCCTGCTATGTGACGTCCTTTTTAGTGTTGTTTCTGCCTATATATAAAAATGTGATTTATTCGAATAAAGCTATGTTTAAGAAAACTGTGTGCTGTTATTTTCCCGTCCTAGCATATGGTCCGTCGAGAACCGGAGCTTGATTTCAACAAGGATTAAGCTAACCGCAGCATTTAGTTGAACTAATAATTATGGATGATATACTATAACATTCAACGAAGGTTCTTTAAAAACAAAACTGAAGCGTACAGCAGAGCAGCATCGCATTCACCAAGGAGGGTCACAGTCACAACATGGAAGCCATACTTAAACAAAAGAGAATAACTAAAGGTAGGCTTACCAGATTAGTTTCAGAAGTAAATGGTTTGCAATCTCAAATTATTTCTGTTTCCGATATTGAAGTGTATCAAAACAATACCGATGCATTAGTTAATGTAGTAAATAAATTAAATGACGATATTCTTACTACTTGTTCGGATGTAGAATTTGATAAATATGAAAAAGAAATGCATGAAATGTTCTCTAAAATTGATACGTTAAAAATTACCTTAAAAAATGAATTCAGGAAATGTGTTAGGGATAACAGTAGTTTAAATGTATCTCAGAACACGGTTAATACTGAAGTAAATAGCTTAAAACTTCCTCGTATGGAATTACCAGTATTTAAATCCAATTACATTGAATGGATTTCATTTCGTGATTTATTTTTGGCAAGCGTGGGAAATAATAACTCTCTAAGTAATTGCCAAAAATTACAATACCTTAAACTTTCTGTTAAAGGTGAGGCAGCAACTTTATTAAATTCAATTCAAATTTCGGATAAGAATTACGAAAGAGCTTGGAATGCACTCGTTGAACGCTATGAAAATGAAACGGAAATCATAAATGCAACATTAAAAAAATTAATTTCCCAACGTAGTTTAAAACATGAATCGGCAACAGGATTAGGGAAATTAATTGATACCACTTCACAATGCATTGATACATTAAAAATCCTTAATGAGCCTGTAAAGCATTGGGATACTATAATTATTTTCCTATTAAAAGGAAAACTCGATTCAGAAACTTTTCACGTTTGGACATTAGAACAAGCAAAAAAAGTAGCATATTTCCAAGAATTCAAGGATTTTCTTTTAACTCGAGCGAATGCGTTATCATCATTGGCACTCTGCCAAAAACAAAAAACAGGTGCAATATTAGACGTACGATCTGATGGCGCCAATATACATAAAAAAATAAATAAATCCGCATTTCCGTCACAGTTAGTTGGGAATATATGTTTATATTGTAAAAGTAATTCTCATTTCGTATTATTTAAATGCGATGATTTTTAGTCACTTCCTGTGCAAGAAAAATGGCAAATTGTGCATAAAATATAAACTTTGTTCTAATTGTTTGAAACCAAACAAAACTCATCCAATTAGTAAATGTCGCACAGGGAACTGCAAACATTGTTCGCAGCCATATAACACATTATTATGCTCCAAAGGTTCAAATGAAAATAAACCTGTAATAGAATTGGAACATAAAATGACTTCTACTGTTAGTAGCAACAACACAATAATTCCAGTGACAAAATGTGTTCTATTACCAACTGCAATTGTTTATGCTAAGGATATAAATGGCATTTCACATAAATGTAGAGTACTAATAGACTCAGCAAGTCAGGGTACATTTATTAGGGAAAGTTGTGTAAATTTATTAAAACTAAAGCTTAATCGTACAGATATAGATGTTGATGGCTTGAGTTCAAAAAGGGTTGGCACAGTTAAGGGTGCGGTTCAGTCGCAAATGACATCTCTATTTTACAAAAATGTCAGTATAACAACCGAGGCATTAATTATTCCCAAATTAACCTGTGACCTTCCACAATTTCAAGTCGATGCATCTGTTTTGATGCTTTCAGTCAATCAAAGCTGGCTGATGTCAACTGCTTCCAGCCTGGCCCTATAGATATTTTACTGGGCGCAGATATATTTGCAGAGATTATGTTGAGTGGAAATTTAACAGTTCCTGGACATTCATTAACTGCTCTAAAATCTGTCTTCGGATGGGTTATTCTAGGAAAAACGGATATTAATCCACAAATCAGAACAGGTACTATTTCATCAAATCACGTGTGCTGCAGTACAGTTGAATATCAGTTGGATAAATTCTGGTCACTTGAGGAGGTTTCAAAAACTAAACCTTATACAGAGGAGGAAATCACACGCGAGAATCACTTTCAACAAACATTCACTCGTAATTTATCAGACAGATTTGTGGTCAAACTACCCTTTCATGATTCGGATAAAAAACGTGGATCATCTCGAGATATAGCTGTACGTCGTTTGCTCCAAATTGAACGCCGTTTTCAAACCAACCAACCACTCTCCACTCAGTACCACAAATTCATGCAAGACTATCTACATCTCTTGCACATGGAACCAGTGCCCGAGGAAGACCTTGATGTTCCTGTCGCATCTAGTTTTTATTTTCCGCATCATCCTGTTCCCAATAAAAAAGGAAACAAGTTTCGTGTTGTCTTTGACGGTTCTGCAAAATCTTTAACTGGCGTTTCACTTAATGACAAATTAATGGTGGGACCGCAGTTGCAAAGTGATTTGACAACACTGTTAATTCGCTTTAGAACACACAAAATAGCGATTGCAGCAGACCTTGAGAAAATGTATAGGCAAGTTGTATTGGAAGACTCGAATTTTCAAAGAATAGTCTGGAGATGGTCACCAAGAGAGCCAATTCAGGACTTCCGTCTAACAAGAATTGCATATGGCACTGCTTCAGCACCATACCTCGTAGTAAAATGTCTTCAACTGTTGGCAATAGAAGAAGAAAATAATTTTCCTTTAGCGTCCAAGGCAACCATGACCCACTTCTACGTTCATGATTTAATGTCCGGAGCACAGTGAGTTGATGAAGCACTTGAATTGCGTGAACAATTAATGCAAATGTTGTCGGGTGCAGTGTTCATTTTAAGGAAATGGGCATCGAATAGTGGTGAGTTTTTGAAATCAGTAACTCCAGATTCGCAATTGACAAATGTATGTTTGAACATTGACACTGATGAGACAATCAAGACCTTAGGTGTTCTCTGGAATCCGGCAGCTTATGCATTTCTCTTTCAAGTCGATTTGGCCCCTCTTGAAAGTGCCTTAACCAAGCGAACACTTCTTTTCACAATAGCAAAGACTTTTGATCCACTTGGTTGGTTGTCACCTATCACAATCAGATGGAAAATCATGATGCAAACATTATGGAAACATCGGCTGCTGTGGGATGAATATGTTCCTTCAGATGTAGCACACGAATGGAAAGGCATTTCAGAAGACATGAAAATCGTCAAAACTATCAATATACCAAGATTCCTAGAAGCCTACAATTCCAATTGCAGTGAATTGGTTTCAGCGACGCTTTAGAAAAGGCATATGCTGCTGCTGTTTATTTTCGTTCAGTGTTAGATAATGGAGAAATCAATGTGAAACTTGTAATATCCAAAACTAGAGTTGCACCGCTTAATGCTTTATCAATACCAAGACTTGAGCTATGTGGAGCTTTGTTGCTGGTGAAATTAATGAATTTCACTTGCAGGGCATTATATGTTCCTATAGCACAAGCCCAGTTTTTCGCTGATTCAACCATTGTTCTTTCATGGTTGGAATCCCATTCCAGCCGATGGAAAACCTTTGTGGCTAACAGGGTAGCGAAAATTCAAAATTGATCTTCACCTACTCAATGGCACCATGTCAGTAGTGAGGCAAACCCAGCTGATCTGGCAAGTCGTGGTGTGTTTTCATCAAAGCTAATTAATTCTTCATGGTTTTGTGGACCAGATTTTCTGTATCAATTAACACCTTTTCAGCCACGTACATCCACATTTCAGGTAAGTGATCCTATACCTGAGCAAAAATTGTGTAGTATTCAATCAACTGCTACACTCAGCAACTCAGTTGCAGTAAATGACTTGGTTAAACAATATTTATCTCTTGTTAAACTTAAACGTATAACAGCTCTTTGTTTAAGATTTATTCATAATTGTAAAAATGTAAATGATAAGATAACTGCTTTCTTAAAAACTGATGAACTTAATAATGCTATGTTTGTAATAATTAAGTTAGTTCAGTCTATTGAGTTTAATAGTGAGATCAATGCACTTAAAGCTAATCATCATCTGTCTTGCAGAAACAACATTTTGTCACTAAACCCATTTTTGGATGCTTTGGATATACTCAGGATGGGTGGTCGTTTGCGTTATGCGACTATCGCATACGATCAGAAACATCCCATCTTATTACCAAAAAGACATATGTTCACTGATCTTATTGTTAGACATTATCATGAAAATTTATTGCATGCCGGTTCCCAACTTGTTCAATCCTGTATTCAACAACAATTTTGGATTATAGGTGCAAGAGACATAATCAGAAACATAATTAGGAAATGTGTCAAGTGTTACAAATTTAGAACATCTATGACTAACCAAATGATGAGTGACTTGCCATCCACTCGCATTTCTCCTGCCCCAACATTTATGCGTTGCGGTGTAGATTATGCAGGTCCGTTCCAAATTAAAGCAGCTAAGGGACGAGGCTCAAAATCATTCAAAGCATATATAGCTCTATTTGTCTGCTTCACCACTAGAGCTATTCACATTGAGCTGGTCACTGATCTTTCAGCAGATGCATTTATCGCTGCTCTCAAACGGTTTGTTTCTCGTAGAGGAAAATGTAGCGACATTTATAGCGATTGTGGTTCTAACTTTGTTGGAGCTAAACGTAAATTGATGGAGTTCGAGAGAATTGCAAAATCAAAATGTTATAACGAAAACGTTAACAATTTTTTGTCTAATATAGGTATTAATTGGCATTTAAATGTTCCAGGTGCTCCACACATGGGTGGACTCTGGGAAGCGGGTATAAAATCTACAAAATAGCATTTAAAACGTGTTATTGGTGATGTAAAATTAACACATGAAGAATTTGAGACATTTTTAACTCAAATTGAGGCTTGTCTCAATTCCAGGCCCATAACCGCCTTATCATGTGATCCCAATGATTTATCAGCCTTAACCCCTGGTCATTTCATAATTGGTAGATCATTAACAAGCATTCCTGAGCCAAATTACATTGATACCAAACTCTCCTACCTTAAGAGATGGCAAATTATCCAGAAAATTGTTCAGCAATTCTGGAAACGTTGGCATAAGGAGTATTTGTATCGATTACAACAAAGACCAAAATAGCTATTACCCACTAAAAACCTTCAAGTTAATGATTTGTGTCTTTTGAAAGATGATAACTTGCCTCCTACAAAATGGAAAATGTGCAGAGTTATTGAATTACACACTGGTGCAGATGATAATGTTAGAGTTGTAACTGTCAAAACATCAGAAGGCATATTTAAAAGAAATATTACTAAACTGTGCCAGTTACCAATTTGAAAAACTTTATATCTGTAGCCAAACAGAATTCAAAGCATTTAATATTGTCTATATGTATTTTAAACAATTTATTTAAGTCATATTTATTCTGTATATTTTATTGTATTTGCATTATGTATGAATATTGAAATATTATTTCAAGGTGGGCGGCATGTTCGAGCAATAATTCAGTCTCGCTCACCGCTAGATAGCGCTGCTATGTGACGTCATTTTTAGTGTTGTTTCTGCCTATATATATAAATGTGATTTATTCGAATAAAGCTATGCTTAAGAAAACTGTGTGCTGTTATTTTCGCGTCCCAACATGAGGAATGAGTTTTAAAATATAAAAGTGTCTAGTTTCTAATAAAAGTGAATTCTTAACATTAATGTCTTATTTAATGCTATCTATCTTAATAAAGAATTGAGAAAATCTAATTTTCACTATTATAGCTGGAAATAAAACTTCCATCAAACCAATTCGAATTTTTACATTTGAAACAACTTTGTAACAAAACATGATTAACAAAGCACTCATTACTCGTATTTGAAGATAAAATTTTCAGAAAATTCGGTATTCATAATTGAGATACATAATGAACTTACAGATAAGCCATTCTATTATACAAGTCTTTAATATGAAATTGATTCATTGACTACTTTTATAATTACATTGAACCGTGATAATCCATTCAACTCAAATTTATTCCAGCGAAAATGATTTGATTAGTTCACAGATACTTGCCCCTAATTTTAATCGTAATAATTATTTAATTTACCTCAAGCTTAGAAAATTTCTGATCAAATTAGAGGGCAAACTTGAATGGTTTGGAAAGGAGAGAATATTTAAACAGGTAATATCTATTTTGACAATTTTATCAGTGACGCATATACATTATTGCCACTTGAGAGATTCGATTAGGGTTTAAATAAAAAATAAAGGGTTAGTTCAGGAGACTGTAGTAAAGACAAATTCGTTATAAATATTTGTATAGTGGATATGCTTCGTATATAGGAAGGATTGTTGTTGGAGAATGACATATATAAGTAGTATTGACGAAATCATCGCATTTGTAAAATATCCGTCAGTAATTATAGTAGAAGTTTTTAATTAAATATCTACAATTTGAAATTGATTATCTGCAAAAATGTAGAACATTTGTTACTTAATATCAGTTTTAAATAGTTTTCTTTATAAAAATAGTTTGAATTTTTTTTCTACATTCATCATTTGAGCAATTAATTTTGATAATTGAATAATTTAAGATTTAATATAGTTTTACAACTTTGAACGCAATTTTCTAAGTTTCTAAATTTCGATATAATTTTCTTACGAAAAATCTCATAAAATTAAGTCTGAGACATATTTTTTGCTAAAATTTGGTGTAATGAAATATGAATATGCTCTGCAGTTTCTTAACCCTAGATAAACAATGTTATAATTTAAAAAGAGACTTATTGATTGTAAAGTTTTATAATAAGAAACAATATTGAAGATTTCATATTGTTTAGTAGTCACTCCTAAGTATTGAAAAATTAAATAAAAATACAGCGTATTTTTTAAAATTGAGGAATTTATTAATGTAATTTTTATTTCTAAGATTTTGAACTAATCATGTAATACACTTTTAATTTATAAGTAAACCCTTAATTTAATTTTGTTATAGTCAAAGATTTCACTTATAATTTTTTGGCACATATTTTGCAATCTTGAAACTAATTTTGGTTTAAGATAAATATTTTTTGCATCATAAGTATTTTTTTTCAACCTATTTTATAGAAAAATTCAAAAATATAAGTATTTCATGGATTAAAAAATTATTTCGATGTAGTCATCTTTATCTTTATCTTTACTTATAATAAAGCACAATGTGTGTGTGTGTGTGTTGGCGATGTACAGGCCAGACCGTTCGACCT
>JAOUZG010016704.1:105361-183278 GCA_026289955.1 Argiope argentata | reverse complement strand
CACCTCGGAGCCCTTTTTTCGAATTTTTAATTAAAATTTTAATTAATTAAAAAATAAGCCAAATTTTGACGTTTTTTTGCTTTAACTTCCGAAAATATTACAGCAGAAAATTGATTTTTGCATCAAGTTAAAGCTCAAAAAATCAGCTTTTCAATGATACTAATGTTTTGACCTACGGCATAAAACACCATTTTTAATGAATTTTTAAAAATTTAATTTAATCGTTTTTTTTTTCAACAATTTATTTCGCAAAAATAAAATAATAATAAAATTTTATCTTCTCGAGGATCTCAAAAAAATCAGCTTTTAATAAAATGTTGCCATCCACTTTCAGAAGTTCTGATTTAAAAAAAGTTAATTAATACCAAAAATAAAACAGAAAAATACAATTTTCATCACGCGATTATATGAAATGAAAGAAATAGGAAATGAGAGATTTTTTAAACAATAAATGCAAGAGAAAAATTTTCTTGATCGTTTGCAATATCAAAATTAACAATTCCATTAAAGAATTAAAGTAAATAAAAATACAAAATAAAAATATATTACAAAAGTGCGACAGTTAAAACTGAAAAAGAATTTTTAGAAAAGCACCAAACGATAATCTTCTGAGATCGTGATTAATTATTTAAAAGCAAGAAATCTTAAACGAACTTTGAAAATGACGTCATTTCAAAGAAACGACAAACAAAAAGCAACTGATAATCAGTAGTAGTAAAATATTTTTGCATTCTTTTTTTTTTAAATTTTTAAAATAGTAAGACATGTTTTGAATTGTTACTTTTACTTATTTGAAGAAGGTATTTTGTGCAAATCAAAGAATTCGCCTTCGTGATTGTAATTTATCTCAGCATTTTAATGAATCATGCGAAATAAAAACGCATCTTCTTGCAACGAAGTAACGTAATATTAAAGCTATACTGGTAAAAGTAGGTCAGCTGTTTGAAAACGCATCTTCTTTCAAACAAGCATACGTAATAATTTACAATGCAAAATTTGTAAAAGCATATAAACTATTTTTACCCGCATATTTCGGAGACATCAAAACTTTCTACCAAAACAATATCATGTTCTCAAATGAGAAAAAATAAATCAACTATCATTCCAAATTAAGCATATAAAAATGTCATTTTCGGCACGTGTATGTATAAAATGAAACAAATACGAAACATGATATTTTTGGAGAATAAATGGATGGAAACGTTTTTTATGATATTTTACTATACATATATTACTAATCCAATTAAACAGTTTTATTTAAGGCAAATATGGCCTAACATCTACAAGGCATCTTCTGTAATCGGAGCCCAACATCTAATTTCTTAATTTTTTTGGGAGATACATAAATCTCTTAACAAATGGTCTAAGTGAAATATATAATTAGTAGATTGAGGGAAAAAATGCTGATGAATTAAATTTTTACATACATCATGTGCTCTGCGAATCATATTTAACAAAATATCCTTGAGACAATAAGTCTTTAAAATAAAAAAGTGGTACTCCAATGAACTAAATCAATCATCAAAGCTGATCGATCTATGAAAATTTCAATATAACTATTTGATAAAAACTGGCGATTTTAAATCACTTTATCAAGATATCAAAGAAGCCAATCAGAGTTTCTCTAGAATAATTGTTCTAGATTATGATAATGATGATTGTTCTTAACTTGCAATATTCAGAACTGAATAAATCAGCCAGATTTGAAGAAGATAGAAATGCTTATTTATTTATTTATAAGTTTGAAATATTAAGAATACTTTGCAGAATATGAATCTATAAGACCAAAAAAATTTAAACCGTAATTTTTTTTAAATATATTTATAAACTTAAAAAAATGTTATTATTGAGAGCATTTATAAACATCTAAAAATAAAATTAAAACTGAAGTTTTCAATTAACCTGTGAAATTTTTGCTGAATAATTCCTTAAGATTTTATAAATTATTAAAAAAATTTTATAATGTTTCAATTTCTGTATTGAACATAAAACTTCAATGTCGGACTACTCTGCTTTCAGTTCTTAGTTTTATTTAAAGACATTCTTAGATTGTGTAAAGAGGTCTTTATATTAATTGAAGTTTCATCATTTTCAATTTAATTTAAAAGTGAATTTTACGTACACTGATAGAAAATCAAAGAGAGATGCGGATTCAAAGATCAGGACTGCTGAAGGCCTACATAATAGTATAAGTGAATTATATAAGTATCGAAATTTAAAGCTTAAATATATTTTGCTGAAAAACTTATTATGAGACCAAGTTATATAAAAAAAAATGATTTAACCCTTTAGTCGGCATTAATATTGGCGAACCGACTGGTCACCAAAGGCGGCTAGTATATTTTAAAAAGTACTTTCCTATTAACCGTGAACCATCAAAAAATCGCCAAAAAATTTGGCGGAATTATATATTATTTAGCGATTTTCTACTTTAAAATCGCTTTAAGAAATTTGGCGGAATTATATATTATTTAGCGATTTTCTGCTTTAAAATCGCTTTAAGAAATTTGGCGGAATTCAACCTTATTTGATAAGTTTTTGCTGCACTCGGCTAACTGAAAAGTACCTTTTAAAACTTTATTTTAATCGAGGGGATATTTTGATCGTCCTGGACTAGTTAATCGTAGAAAGAAAAAAGAATATAAAATGCAACAGCATCTCATAAAATTTCAATCTACTATGATCAAGAATCATCACAAAAAAGTTTTTGCATGACTTATTTACCATACATTTGAATGTGTGTCGTATTAAATTAACTCACCCTAGAATACTGGGATTAAATAATGTATCCCTAGAAACAAGCTAGAAGCAAATATTTTTTCTCTTTACAACATGCAGATCAGCAAGTGAAAACTTGAAGTTCCTGTTATTGTTGCAAATCTGATTACTAAAATGCTTCAACCTGGGCAATATCAGAATAGCTATAACTATAATCTCGATTGTTACAAGTTTTTAGTGGAAATATAAATATGGTGTTGTAATAATTTGTTCCTGGTCGATCAAATAAACGGGTAGCGTTTAAACACAAATGTTTTATTTACAGCTTTATACAATAACAAAAAACAACAACTCGTCCTCTAGGTTAATATGTTGGGAAATATTTACATCTGGAATAATAATTCCATGACAATCACAAGGAAAACTAACAGGCTGTTAGCTTATCCGGCTTCTTCAGTAGCTCCAGAGATCTACGGATTACTTCTGGTAGATCTTTAATCAATAAACTTGAGATCACGTGGTATCTCTTCAACTGTCCAGCTCTTCAGCTCAGCTCACAGCTCATCAGTTCAGCTCACTTCTCACCAGTCAGCTCACAGCTCGTCTCGTCTCGTCCTGTCTCTGGTCTTATTAGCTGGTCTCGTCAGATCAGCTCGTCTACTCTTCCTTTCAAAACCTTCCATTTTAACCTCGGTCAAACAGGGTCGCATTGGCACGCTGGAGATGCAGATCATTCAATAATTCTTCTGAAATATTCGCAGTGGTCAGCAGTTGACCATGGGAATATTTTCTTATCGTCCCCCTACTAGCAGACCCTTTACAATAGGGAAATATCCCCATCTGGAGGTTTTAGCACTTCTTTCTTCAAAGGGCCGCAAACGCATGTGTGATCCATTATCGGAACTTTTTCCAGTTCGGGTGGTCCCATAGGAAAATAGTTACATCTGGGGGGGGGTTGACACGGTTTCCTTCTTCAAAGCACTATAACCCGCATGGGTGGTCTATTATCTATGACTCCCTTCAAGTCCAGAGGGTAACATCAAAGCGAGAGAAACACATTGCGCAACAAAGGAAAGAATCGTCTCCACGCTGGCCAGAAATAACAATGTTCGAACATGTGTCTCTTCAAAGAGAGATAAGTTTTACGACTTCTATGCGTCATTGTTAATCAAGTATATTCAAATGGTGATGGAAGCCTACCCATAGACAATGTATGATGTCAATGATAATTTACCATATTAGTTTCAAGAAGATACTGCTAACTTTATTGCAATAAAATGACTGCCCGAATATCCAAATTACGTTATAAAAAATGCAAATTTTTTTTTAATCTATAAAATTAAATTGCACATAAACAAAACTGATATCATAGAAAAACATTTTTTTTTACTTTTAAATCGGAATAAAATAGCTTTTATTCAACAATATCTTGAAGCTATCAAATCAAAACGACAAAATTTTGATGAATTTTTAATTCAAAATCTAATAAAATTTATAAAAATATTTCTTACTCCTGTCCTTATTACTTAAGCTGTAAATTAGTACCAAATCTGGAAGCTTTATTTCAATTGGTCTGCATTTTAGAACATTTCATCAATCCTGTTTACAATTCGTTGATAGTAAAACAGTATATAGACATTTTAATCCTAGAATTTAACTTCGATTCGATTCAGTATTTTTTTTCAACAAGAATTATTGCCCATCTAGAAAACTTTCATTCTTCTTAGATATTTAATCCAAATTCTAATACTTTGCTATAACTGAAGTATGAATTGTATATATAATATTTCATTTAACTTGATTTATTATACATTTGTATTGTGTATACACGGGCTATTAAGAAAAATGGATAACCTTTCCTTTGATGAATTTAGTCCAAATGTGACGCAGATCTTCGATTCGAATGTAAAGGCAAAATATAAATTTTTTTCTATGTTGAATTTTTGAGTTATTGCATTCATATTCATACACAAATAGATAAAGATATTGGTGAATTATCAAAGCCCAAAGCTGTCTTCTAGTAGATATATTTGGTTTTAAACTTGACAAATTTTCATAATTTTATTGTGAAGGTTTCTTAACAAATTTTATCTGATTAATTTGGTGTGTTTTCGATTCCTATTATTAGCTCACACTTTCTATCTATATATCTTGTTCAAATTTTCAATCGTTAATAAAATACTTTTAATTCATCCGATCAAGTTCAAATACATTTTTTACACTTGTAGTGGATGACGCTGGATGTTAATACAATATTTCAAATATTAATTAATTCATTAAATTTAATACATTTTAAATGCTTTAACTAGAGTTTTGGCAGCTTGTAATGGAAATGAAAATCAACAGGCAGTAGCTCAATCAGTAAAATGCGAGGATTTCAATATTATTTCATTTGACCTTTCGAAAATCAATAATGTTTTGACAAATAATGTATATTAATTGTAATTATTTAATAAAAAGTAACTAAAATAATATTTTTCTTTGTTGACCTAAATAGTAATTGACTTAATTTATTTTGTATTACTTGTTTTAATCATCAGGTTCATAAACGGATAATCCAAGTTTCAAAAATGAAGTTTCTGAATTCAAGAAAATCTTAGACGAAAGATTAAAATATTTTCACTTTATATTCATCTCTTTTTGAGAAAATGAAAATGGTAAATAAAGGCATATTTAATTCTTTATATCTTTGTTATGTAATACGAATTTCTTGCAAACGAAAATTTGCAATTTGAAAGTATAAAAAAAACTGTTTAAAAACTAAAGTATGAAAATTTAGCTCTGAACCTAACTATTATACAAAATATTTAATTAAAATTCCATTTTATATATAAAATTTTAAAGAAAATACGAAAAAGATAACATTGTTTTGATTGTATGAAAAATAATATATGAATGCACCTTGTAAGAAACATGTACATTTCATACAAGTTCTTTTAATATTAAAATTCTATTAACGAAGCTTTGGAGTTCTAAATTGGACACAAAATTCATTCCATTTGTTTTAAAATGCTTTCTTTGGAAGTAGCTGAGAAACGATAGAAAAAAAAGGAAATAATAATGCATTTGGAATTTAAATGCTTTCTTTGCAAGTTTTTAGTTACCTTTTTCAATTCAAGAGAGGACCAAACCTTACTTCTAAATTATAATATATTTAATTTTATTTCAAAAACTCATGCATAGAGTTTGTTTCCTAATTTTCAGCCTTTTTAGTATTTTTTAAGAAAATTAAAATGCACCTTCGCCTTCTCTAAATTTAATAAATGAAACTCAAGGAAATTAATTTATTTACATATGCTTACATTGTGAAAAAATGATTGTAAAAATAAATTTGTAAACAAAAACAGCAGTAGAAAATGCATTATTTTAGACATTAATTCAGTAGCAGGTCAATTTGAATCTTTAGATCGCAAAAGTATTCAAAAGATTGTTTTTAATTTTTAAGGTATAAAAGAAGCTAATTAATCTCTTTTTTTAAGAAACGAAAATACTTATTAAAATCATACGAAAAACGATTTTTCATTTAATAGCTTGAAATAAGAAAAAATGAAGATTATTAAAAAGTAAATTAAAAATTGAGATAAGGAAAAGCAACGATTAAATTTAATTATAAGATCTTTACCCGTCCACTGGAAAATAAAATGCCGACTTGATTAACAACATTTTTATTAAAATTTTGTTAATTATATCAGTTATTTTTAACCCATTTTATAAGATAATAGATTCAACTAACAGTTTTACTAAATATAATCACTTAAATAATTAATAAAATTTTTCGTTTCCAATTTAGGTTAACAAAATGATTAGTATTAGAAATGTAAAATAATTTTAATTCTGACATAACATACTAAACTCCGCTATGGAATTGTAATGTAACATATTTAATCCCGCTAAGCAAAGATAATTAATATTTGAAATAGATAAATTTTAATGAAAAAAATAAAGTTTTTTTAAAGCTTTTTTTTACTTACACACATTATGATACGTGCTTTATTTTCTTTAAAAGAAAATAAAGAAAAAGAAATTTTTTGATGCCTTTTTATTTATAGTGAAATGTTAAAATAATGATTAATGAATAATATTAATTCTCTTAGTTAATTATTTTTGGTGAGATCAAAATAAAAATTTAATTATTAATTATTAAAAATTTTGAATATAAATTATTATTTACTAAAAATATTAAGAGTGAAGTTTGAATTTTTTTCAAATATCGTGAATATATTAAAATATAGTGAGGGTCATTATAGGGTTAAAATATCATCATCTTACAAAATTAAACGTTGAAATGAAAACAGTATTATAACAAACATGATTAATAAGTAAAAATAAATACTAACAAATACCCGAAGTAAAACCGTAGAAGCCAAAAACAACAAAAAAGGATAGTTTGAAATAATACAAAGTTTAGGAAATGCAGCTCAACAATGATATTAAACCTAAAAGAAGTTAACTGTTTCGTGGGCCGATTTGCTTTTTGTATCGACATTCCTGAGATGAGAGATCCGGAAAGTTAAAAGGCATCTGCACATCAGAGAGAACTCATATGCAGATAGCAACGATTGATTATTGTCCATTACTCATTGCTAACTAACTTAAAAGGTTTGCATTAACTAAGCTAATTACGTTAAGAAGAATCAACTTAGCCCCATTGAAGGATTGTTTCTTTTACAAAATGTCTGCGTTGGCGTAGAAGCCACTTTGAAAGAGGAATCGAAAACAAAAAGACAGAATTTCTCCTGGATTAAAATACCAAACTGAATTACTGAAAGCTCATTCGAGATTTGATCAAATTGAGAGTATTTTTCGATAAATTTGAATGATTGTTGCTGAATAAGCATTTGTAATACTGAGGATTTAGAAATTCTAGCGGTATTTCGATTTTACATTTCATCATATTTCAACACTTATTGCTTGTTGCTAAATTCAGATAGCGTGATGAAAATTATGTTACCTAGAAGGAGAAATTCTCTTCTACATTCAGAGAACATGTACATATACTTCTGTATGTACCATACATGTATATATACCATATAGAATATTTGTTCTTCCATATATACCTGGTAAGATTGTACATATACTTTTATATATTAATTTCTCTTTTATATGTTCTCTTCTCTACCAGCTATATATATGATAGGAATAGAACTTTCTAGAACCTTCAAAAGTAATTTTCAATATAGATTTGGCACCTTTCTCTGCCGTCGGTGGAAGGATACAGGAAGCATACCATGAATGAAGTCAAAAAATAATAAAAACATATTAGCTTAATTTCTTTTTGTACTGGAATTTTACTATAAAAATACTTGCAGTACTTTCTCTACTTACAATATTTGGTACTTTTCTATTAGCCGGGTGGCAGCGAAAAATCGCCAAATAATGTAGAATTCCGCCAAATTATTTACAGTGATTTTTTTGCAGCCGCCCGGCTAACCGAAAATAACCCAGACTTTTCCTAATTATATTAGACAGGGATGCACAACCTATGACCCGCAGGTCAAAACTGGCCTGCGTAGCCTATGAAGTTGGTCCGCGATTGTTGTTAATAAAATAAGACTGATTTTAAATGAAATGGGAGTTTTTCAAATAAACTGGGGGGGGGGGGGAATAATGATACGAAAAAGATTCTGCATCAGAATAAATAATTTACAGTTGTTCATCAAGTTTATTTACTTTTTATTACGCGGAATTTCAGTTTGTTCCCTTCATAGCTACCTGCGAGTATGAGTTTTCGTATAGGAGAAGTTAGCGGAAGTGAAAAAATGCCACACATGAAAATACAGCTTGCGGATCAAATTCAAATATTGTGTAATGCATTTGATGATCAGTTTTCAAATTTTGAAAAGTGTCTTACGAAAATTGATGTATTTTCTTCTCCATTTTCAGTTGATGTAAATCTAGTGGATGAGAGTATGCAGTTAGCCTCAGTTGATTTACAGAATTCTGATTTTTCAAAAATCAGTTCAAAGAAAAACCGAAATTAGAATTTTATAAAGATTTACTGGAGTAATTTTTGTGCTTAAAGCAAAATGCAGCAGCATGTAAAACTTTCTTTGGCAGCACTTACATTTGTGAGCAAACTTTCTCACTAATGAATTTAAACAAATCAAAAATAAGAGAATAGCAGATGAGAACCTTTCTGCTGTTCTACGTATTTCCACAACCAATATTAAGCCCAACATAAAATCAATAACTTCAAATATTCAATCCTATTAATCTTTACTAATTTTGATTATTAATTTTTATTTCTCAAAATTTAAATTGTTTTCTTTGTATAATTACCAAAAGGTTTTCCACCGTTATTCTATTTCAAATTTGCCACTTCTTTAGTAGGAACCTTTTTTTGGAGGTAAAGTATTTTAATCATATCTATGATGCTTGTGTTTTATTCATTTGCTTATTGCATAATGTGTGCATGAATAAAATAAATTAAGTAACTGTAATTAATGCGTATTTCCACACAAAAAACCCAGTGTTCTCACGTTTATAACATATTTTAACATTAATGTGCTGATTTGGCCCTCGACATGATCCTGTTTCAGAATTTGGCCCCTCATCCTGAAAAGGGTGTGCATCCCTGATATTAGATATATTATTTTACTCTTTGAAAAAATGAAAACTAGTCCAAAATTATCAAGGTCAGAAATTGTTTATTTTACAAGTATGATCTGTACTTGCAAAACAGTTTTATTTCCTGAAGCAATTCTAAACGAAAACTCAAAAAAAAGGTTACAAAATTTGGAAAACTTGAAAATACACTTGTGCTGAACACAGTTAAAAGATAACTGGATAAAAAATAAAACAGAAACATTATTCAAATCCCTCCATTTAAAACCAACGTCCAATTTGATCGACCAAACCAGAGGGCATTCCAATGATTTGTCCTGTGGCCCTTAAGGGCCATTCGGTGTGTCTCCCAGCAGGAAATGAAGGTGCAATGGTTTGTCATGAGCACCCCGACTACCGGATGGATGATAGCAATTAAACTTTTTTGAAGTCTGCGCGATACATTGTCGTCTGTTCTTTGTTTAACAAAAGAAACGTTTTTCTTCTAAGGATCCATTATCTAACTTTCAGTGGGCGGGAGTTTGCCGAACAAAGACTTTAAATGGTGGATATCTTTTCTTGAAACTAGTTTTTTTTTTATCATCAAGAAGATGGAGGATTCAGTATATTATCAGATTATACTTTGAAAGTAACTCTATTACACTTGGAATGGAGAGAAATGTTTGATTGCAATCGAATAGTCGATGATTTTAAAAAGCAATATTTTATCAAAGACCCTTTATGCTCTTTTACATTTATTTGTAAAAGTTTTTAAACATATATTTATCACTTTTATGGTATCTTTGTGTTATTGCAATGTTGTTGTTGTTGCTCTCATGCTTCGCTTTACAACGGAAGAAGAGATGCAGTAGCTTCTAAGGTATGGACACTCGAGAGCAGAAATCTAAATTCTAGCTCACACACGTCGTAAACCCTTTCTACAGTGCGGACTTCATTTATGAATTCCATTCATTCATCCACAGTTCATAATTTAGATCTGGAACAGAGAACGATCATCTCTGATCCAGTACTCCTAGTGGTATTACTCTCGACATGGAATATTTTGTGACCATGACAGATTTAACGTTCACCATTCACCACACACACGGGGAGTGTTCGGGTGGTTTGTTTGATTTCATAGTCCAACGGATGCAAATCCAAAGCCCTACCAATCAGCGGCCCCTATTTTATATGGTTGTGCTTTTATTTTTGCACAATAAATTAAATGTCGGTGATAAACCCAAGAAACAGCAAATTGCATTATTAATTAGTAAAATTAATAATTAATTATTTTTAATTGTTATATTTAGCTCATATATACTGTCTTAGTTTTGAACTATGGTCTTTTTATCATGTCAGAACATGATGTTGCTCTTGGGATGAAGTTTTTGTGATCAGCAAAAATCCGTAATAGAAAAATTGACATTTTGTTATCTGTACGAGCATTTCAAAAAATCAGCTTTTAATAACGCTTTGTCATTGTATTTACAAAAGTCTGTTAAAAAAATAAGTTAATGACTGCAGTAAATAAAACTTAGAAACATGTCATTTTGAGTGCGTGATTATATGACAGGAAATAAATTGGAAATGGGATATTTTTTCAAACAATCAATGCGAAACAAATTTTTTGGATCGTTTGCAATACTAAAGTGACTCATTCGATGAAACAATTAAAATGAATGAAAATATAAACCTTTTAAGAAATGATGTTCTGACATGATACATTTAAATATGCATAGCAGATTTCATTTTAATTTTTATTTATTTATTTATTTTAATAACGTCAGAAAAAAGCTCATCTAGCAAATATATTAAGTTTTATTTAAAAAATAATCTAACAGTAGTGTCGGGAAATAAAGAGTTGAAAAATAGAGCTAAAATTAGAACATTTCTTTTCTGACAAAGAAAATTTTAATGCATTTAAAAATTATATTTTTGTAATTATGAATTTGTATACATAATAGTTCGTATCAAAAAATGTACATACCCACCGAATAGGAGTGTCATTAGAAAATTTTAATTCCACAGTGTTCAAATCCGAATCGGGTGGAAATAAATCCCATTCAATCATCCATTATTAAATCTCATGCAATTTATATATATTAGGGGTTGCGTAGCTTCAATCTAGTTGTATTCGAAATGTCTCTCTATAAGTGTGATTTCGTAGTTGGAGATTGAAGAGAAAATTGCCTATTGATGTCCCTTATTACGTCGTCTTACGACCGGACGTCTCTCGTAGTCAGAATCTGGATCTTCTACGAGTTGCATCTGATATTATAGTCAGTAGTCCTACTAATTGAGCTTAATTGCATTAACAAATCCATAAATAATTGCATTTATTCATATCAAATTATATAACCAATCGATATGTACCCACTTATATGTATTTTAAAATATATTTGGACATAATAAGCATACATATTAATATATCTCATAAACAAAAACTAAATTTTAAAAAAAATTCGAAATTCCTATGTTAAATAATTGAAAGAAATCTATGACTAACATATTTCTGAATGAGTTTTATTTTCTTATGACCTCTTTAGAAGTTTCTCGATATGGATGTTGAAAATGTATAAATTAAGGAAATTTATTGTCTCATGCGATTAATTTTATTCTTAAAAGTGTGTAATTTGTTTCCAACTAAAATAGAGACGGAATAATGCTTAAAGTTATTTCTGGAGATATTTCCTGGCTTGTTGGTGTTCTTGTTCTTTCGTTCAAATTTACAATGGAAGGAGGGGGGCAGTAGCTTCTGAGGGTGTAGACCCTTGGTTACCCAAGGACAGAAGTCTTTCTTCTTGCTCACACACGTTACAAACACCCTTTCCACGGCGCAAACTACATTCATGCATTTCATTCATTCATCTACAGATAGTAATTTAGACCTGCAACAGAGGAAGATCACCTCTGACGCACTATCCTCAGTGGTATTACTCTTTGTGACCACGATAGATTTAACGTGCGCCACCCATCACAGATATGGAGAGTCTTCGACCGGCGAAGCTCGAACTCTCAGATTAAGAAAAGCGAATCCAACGCCCTAACAAATAGGCTATCCTGGCCTATATTTCTTAGTTTGATTTAGTTGTATTAAAGCCCGATTCGAAACTACACAAAAGTTCATTTTAAGATACATGTTGCTATTTTAAACAACGGTTTAATGATAATGATTACATTTAATAGAATTCCTCATTCACCAATCTTTCCAGATACGTCAATAGAAAGGTGTTAAATTCACATTGGTCAATCCAGTATATAGAAAAAAACCTCTCTATAGGGTACCTCTATATAGTCTGTTTTGGTATAATTCTTGGAATTAGAATTTTTTCTATCCCAAGTTCATCACGATAATCAAGGCAATGGATTGGGTTTGGAGGATATCGCGGTTCGAATTACAATTCCACCGAAGAACCTGGTGTCTATGGTTAGAAGGTATCTGTGGTGCTCTGAAGTCCGTTGTATTTGAGTCCCCCTCCCGACAATTAATATAATTCTAAAGTTATAAGAAGGGATATTAAATCAAGCATCAACTTTTTCATCTGAATTACATGCCATAATCATGAGGCAAGACCACCAATAGTTTACTGGGTACCTCAAAATGAAAGTCTATACAATACATTCACGAGTTTGCGACTATCCGTCCTAGTTTTCTTTTATCGTAGTTATATGAAGAAGGCAAGGTGTCTATTAAGTCATCTATTAAGGACTTTTTCAAAAAATACAAACACTAAGTTTTGACTTTCATCTAAGAGTTGCCTTTTTATATCCCCATAATCTTTTATTAGTGAAAAATAAAAATAGTTTGAGCCAATTTTCTGAAAAACTAGGCATGAAATTTACATTAATGTTTTATTTTTGTTTCCAGCATTTAAGTTGAGTGTTATAGAATTTATGTTATAATGTGTAAACAGTTTATTTCCTTTAACTAGTAATTATTTCTTATAAATTATTGCTACGTGCAGTGCATTATATAAACATATATAAGCTATCAGTGCAGAACCTTTTACAAGGTAAACAAAAAAGCTCTTGCCGTTGGCGCGTTTCAATTGAAAGAAGTGAATAAAAAGGCAAATTTGTGTGTGACGTGATTGAGTAATCGCCAGTCGGGAGTAGAAATATCAGTTGTTATAAACTCAACTCCACTACTCGCATTCATCAATCGGAACTCGTTCAGTTGCGAAGCGAAATGGAGGAAGCGAAGGAGCTCGTTCGGCGTTGTTCACTTTACGACTTCAAAGTGGGCTTATCAGCCACTGCATCAAGTCGCCGAATATATCAGGCGTTTTGGGATAGTGTTGTCAATGAACGTGCGGCAAGGATCGGTATCAAAAATTCAGGTCGGGAGATTTGTCCCTCTGTAATAAAGCTCAAACAGGACGACCACAGGCCAACCAACGGCCAAAACAGTCGCTGGGGACCTGTACTCACAACAATTGGAGTTTGTACAA
Source organism: Argiope argentata (assembly GCA_026289955.1). Taxonomy (NCBI): domain Eukaryota; kingdom Metazoa; phylum Arthropoda; class Arachnida; order Araneae; family Araneidae; genus Argiope; species Argiope argentata. The sequence continues at coordinate 169,566 of JAOUZG010016704.1, read as the reverse complement.
CAGGCATTGCATCAGAAGGAGCCAGCACTAGTTAATCGAAAGGTTGTACTGTTATTGCATGATAACGAGAGACCGAATGTCGCTCGGGTGGCTAGAAATATGATACAGCGACTTGGTTGGGAGACTTTGTGCCATCCTCTTTAATCACCTGACCTTGCACCACCAGATTACCACCTCTTCCATTTCCTTTACAATATTCTTCGTTGTAAATCCTTCACCATTGAAGCAGACGTGTACCAAGCTCTCTCGGACTTTTTTGTGTCCCAAACCCCCGAGTTTTACCGCCAGGGGATTAAACAACAAGAGACACGTTGGCAGAAGGTGCTAGGTGCCGATGGTGATTACTTTGAGGACTAACAATAGGGTACATTGTTTGTATGTCATGTCCTTTTGGGTCATTAAAAACGGTAAGAACTTCTTTGTTTACCTTGTATTTTAACTCAACACATTACCGACAACTGCTTCTATTATAAACTTTATTCACCTGAACGTGTAAACATTCATCTTTAATCTATGTCCTATGCCCTCTATTAATCCTAGTATCCTTGTATTTTCTCACTTCCTAGTAAGAAGTGAAAAAATACGTATTATAACAGTGAGTTCTGGCATAAAAATTTTGTCCTCTGATATTGGTGGGCAAATAAAAGAAATTGAAGAACACTGGATTATACGGCTTTTTTGTTATCAGACCAGATCTTCTGCCGTATAAGACAGGATGGTTGGGAATGTATTGAATAACTAATGTAAATTGAATCAATATGAAAATATAATTATGACTAGTGTATCCTTTTATAATTAGATCTATTATTGATAGTCATTATAGTAAGTATTGAAACTTGTCCTTCAAATTCCAAATAATCCTGACAGCTTTCAGTGCTTTTTTTTCAATTTTATTTCATTATATTCTTATGTTTCCTTAATTGTTTTCGGTCTTTCCCGGATCTAGAGAAAAGATGAAAAAAATGGGGCATGAATGGAAAAAGTGGAATCTAAAAGCAGGAATTTTTGCATTAATTAGTAAAGAAAGTCTCTTGGGGGAAATGTGACGGTGTTCGACCTGTGGAGCGCTTTAATTCGTATTCTGATGAGGCAGAAATTCGTCTGCAGATGGTGCAGGGGGAATTAATTAGAAGCAGGTGGCTTTTACGCAGTGTTCCTGGCAGGTCACTCGTGAAAAAGATTCTTAATTCGATTCTAATGTGCCGTTCAATAATATTTTTAGTGAATATGATAAAGGTAAAAATCAGAGGCCGACCAAGAAATTTGTAGAAACATTGAATTTAATTGTTTTTAATTTTAATTTATTTTTTATTAAAACAGTTTACTTTTAAAATGTGATTGTTAATAACATATACTAATTATATTACTATATTATAACACGTTAAAATAATTTTATGTGCTTTGTTAACATGAGGATAAACGGTCATTATTTCAATGAAGCATTGTCTTTTTTTATTTAATATATTAATTTTATTTTATTCACAGAATTTTATAATAGATTTTTAATTTATTTTTGAATGTATTTGTGTATTGAAGTTTTGATACTATATGTTGCGGTTATGGTATGTTACACTATATGTACTATATGCTGCGGTTAAGATTCATTGATGTATTTAATTATCAGTTAGTTATTAACTGAATAACACTTTAATTCTGCACCAGCAGTGCCATCTGGTAGTAATTTTTTTCAAAAAAAGCAATTTATCTCAAGTTTAAAGGTGAAATATATCGAATCCAAAATTCTTCTGTTCGGTCCACTAAATAAAATTTTGTTCTGAAGGAACTTTATTTCTGTGCAGTGTTATTTTGTAAATAATGCCCATTATTAATGGATTTTTTTCTAATAAAACTTTAAAATTTTCAAATACTATTTATAAGGATGAATTAATACGAAGAATATTTAATCAGTTTTAATTTCAAAATTTACATATTACACACTTGAACTTTTAAATTACCAAATATTTGAAATCTCAGAAAGCAATTTGAAAAAAAAATCATAATTTACGTATAAGTATAGTTGCAAATTATTTGAAGCGACAGATAAAAAATAATTGAATTGCTGCATAAATTATTATAATATTTTAAAGCAGAGTAAATATGAACTCTATTCATCTTTAAAAAATTCTTACGCTTGCTTTAAAAAAAAGTGTTGACTTATTCAATTTACTAACTGGCGGGCTTTAAACTAAAAATTTGATAAATATAAATCTTATTTACAAAAAAGTGATGACATCTGCTCTAATATCTTAGCAATAATATTGACATAAATGAAAATTTTTGATCTGCTGTTTTTCAGACGCCCTAATTTAATAACGTGTGGAAAAGTCTATAATAATATTGCACACGATGAAAGAAAAATGATTAAGTCATAAATGACAGATATTTAACAAATAAAGAAAAAAATTTAAAATTCTTCTGGTCAGGGAAAATGACAGCTTGTTTACTGATGTCAATTTTCAACATTTATAAGGTTTTATAAAAAAAGGAATTGCTAGTTGGAAAGGTAATTTCATCTTATTAATTTAAAAAATACAAAAAGTTCTGGAAATGAAAAAGATAAAAAAAATTTGATCAAAATCGTTTGCAAATTTTTATTTTTGTTGTCTGGTATTTTTATAAATTTGTTATTTATTTTTCTCTGCTAAATTATTTAATTCAGGGGACCTATCTATCAGTTTAAACAATTCTTTTGAAAATATTTTTCTATTATATAATCAATGTTCAGCCAAATAAGCAAATAGCTAATGTTTAACACGTAAGTTTTTCCTCAAGTGGCAAAGGACACCGAGTCAAAACTTTATTTTTTTTTTGCTTTGTCTTTGCAAACAGCATTCTAATTTATATTGAAATTAATATAGTTACCGAAAATACTTAAAATATTAAAATTAAAATTGTTGATTGTTATAATATTAAGTGTTGAAAAAATGTTATAAGAAAAAAAAATTAAACAATCGTTCAATGAGTATTATCTTCGTTTAGTTATACGAAATTACTCAAATGTTAATAACTATTATGATTTTACAAACGAAAATGAATAATATAATACTCAAAATATCATTTAAAAATCCTTTCTTTACTCCTTTTGGAATATTCAAATTAAAAGCAGTTTGAGAGACATGGAGTCAATGAGTCCATGTCTCAAAAATTTCAGAAAGAACTACTGTGCTATAAGTACGTGTTAATTCGTAGACTTTTTTCAACATATTGCTGAAGGAACAACAATTTGAAGATAACTGAGGAGATGATTTCATTTGTGGTGAAAGCTTCATGAGCTATATAAGATCATCTGTACTTAAGTAATTTCTTTTTCTAAAGACTATAAACCCTAACATTGTGAGTTCTGTCTTCAACAACCATTCACCACAATGTTGACCCTTGACCTTGAATAAACAACCTTCGTACAGCTATTTTGGAGCCCTCTACTGTCAGAAAAAGTCGTCAGGCGCATTAAGTACAACAGCCAAAATCACCATCATCATCATCAGCCACTCACACACGCTCTAGTATCATTCGTTTCACCACTAACTCACTGGTGGAAAAGTGTGTGGTTAAAGCTTCATAAGTTGGATAGCAACTTCCGAACAGAAGTGATTACTTTTATCTAGCGGCTATGTTACTCGGCTACAAACCTTAATGTTATGAATTCGGTCCTAACCTAAAATTCAACCATACATTCAAGGACAAAATATCTCGTGACAATCAGAGCTAATAAACAACGCAGAGTCGTTTGACTCCCATCTCCAGTTAATCAATTCAAGTAACTAAAATATTTAGAATTTTAGATCAGCGAAAGATTTTATACTTGGAAAGGGATGAAAATTATTTCATACCTTCCTATCAATATATCCAAAAGGCTCCGTATTCTTATGAATTAGATCTTATAATATATCAAAATGATTTATTCAATGAAAAAATTCAGTTGAAAAGCAATTGGAATTATTGTATCACAACAATTAGAATGCTTATCTCAATTATTTATTCATATTTTATAATTTGAAGAAATTTCTTATATTAGTAAACATCAAAAATTGACTTAAAATTGTACATTCTAGCAGTATTTTAACTTCCTGCTTCTGAAGAGAGCAATGAAATAAAAGCATCTTTTTATAATAGATTTCAATAAAATTTATATATAATTGAAAGATTATTCTTGTTGTTGTTACCTACACCAGATCCAAAAGGCTAGAGATCTAATGGCGTCAAAGTCAATCTTCTGGGCATTTATAATAAAAATCAGCATTATAAATGCAAGAGATTCCTATATTACTAGCCTAATTATTTTAATATTACATGTTGAACTGCTACAGGCAGCATTACCGTCTGTTTTTTTTTTAACTTTTGGTTGAACGAAATTGGCTTATAAAGTATAATTTCGAATACAATAAAAACAAAATTTCAGTCTCTTAGACGTATTTATAAAATAATGTAACAATAAAAGTACCTTAACTATCAGAAGGGAGTTTGAATTAATGCATGTAAAATCCTTTGCATGAAATTTAAATATTTTATAGAATTTCTAAATTTTCTTGCAAGCATAAACTTTCTATTCAAGGCAGTAAAAAAATACTCTATAATAAAATAAAGGTCCTCTAAATCAAGCATAGTTTAAATTAGTTTTTGCAAAAAAGATCTTCCAAGAAATAAAATAGAGACCATTTTAAAAAATTGCTTTAAATTCGCAAAAAAAAAAAAAAAAATCCACTAATAACGTTAAAATATATTCCTACATAGCTTGCTTATATTTTAAAATATTAAAATTCTAATTAAGCTGTTTTACTATCGTATACCACTTTACATTATTTGACTTAAAAAATAGTTACCTTAGAAATAGTTTGAAAAAAGAGAAAAGAAAAGTAAGGTATAAAATTTAATAATCTCTTTATTTCTTTTCTTTTTCATTTTCACATTTCTTTTCTCAAATATATTCAAATATTGACTTTTATTTTCTTCAAATTGTATATTTTTTTATTTAATTTAAAAATAAATATTAAAGAATTAGCAATCTTCTCTAATTTTATTATTCTGATTTCATTTTCAGTAATATGAAACTCTGTAAATACAGTTTTTTCGTTCGTTTAAAATTTTATTTACAAACATGAAATTGAAATAAATTGATTTTTATTTGAAAAAACATTAAAATCATACTTTAATACATTCATAAATTATTTAAAACAATGAAATAAAACGGGACGAAAATTCTACATACAAATACATAAACAAAAAACATATTTCATTATTTCATATTTTTAATTTAATATTATAGTGATTTACACTGTTCAAAGGATTAACTATGTTTCATTTATTGTAATTAAGAGAAAAAATACTGCTATAATTTAAGAAAACTATATTTAAAAAAAGTGCACTATTTTTCGATGCGCTAAATAAATGTAAATGTAAAGCTATTGAGCAAACGATTTTATTGTACAAAACCATGAAAGAAACATTTACAGGGAAAACTGTTAATTAGAACATTAGAATGAACAAAAATGGAAAAATGCAATTTGAAAGTAATTTTTGAGAATTTCATGCAGACTGTAAACTATATTTTTGTAAAATTTTATTCATTTTCAAATAAATAAATCAATTTGGGCGTTAATTAAATTCATAGCTATTTTATCTGGAAGATTACATTAACTTAAAATTATTAAAATATATTTAGTTAAATTATGTTTTCAACATTTATTGATAACGATCTTTTAAAATTAATATTATTCTATTACTTTTACAGGGTATATAGCACTATTATTAAATTCTTAAAATATATCAAACAATTTCAAAGCCGTTTAAAATGCCTCAAACATATAAATCCTACAGATTCCAAGCAAAAAATGTAAGCACATTTTTTAATATAATAACATTTATTGTATGTTTATAATTTGGAAATGGCAGTCATGAAGAAAACTCTTCCTACAAACCAGGTCGTTGAACTTTCAACTATTTATAATTGCATTTATTTATAAGTTTTTCCTTGTTCTTTAAAATGGATATTTAAAAATTTTAATTAGTTAACTTTTAAAGACTTTATTCATTAACTTAGGGGAATATTGTTGCAGAAAACTATTTTTGTGCCTATTTAAAATTTAAAAGGTGTAATTTTCAGTATTATTACTTTTTTGTGATAATAACCTTTAAATAAAGTTTTAATTATATTTTAGTATTAATATTTTTCTCCGTTTTCGATACTGAATTCAAACTCCCATGCGATACAATATTAATAGATCTATCTTTTTTCACGTTCCACTTTTTATTACTATTTGGTAATTAATGATAAATTTAAAAATAAAATTAAAAATGCACAAATTCATGTTGAGTATCAAATTAAGTTTTGATTCTTGTCAGATACTGTCAAAAAACAGGTTTCAATAATGAAATTATTTTTTTTCTTCTTTTGTGTATATGTTGCTTTATTGAATATTGAAATTTTAAACAGAGTAAGATGAATAGTAGCTAGAATATTATATTTTAATTCTTTTTAAAATAAATATGAATCCTTTTGGTAAGCAATTTGCTAGTTGTGGGAGTTGTGCCTTGGAAATCGTCATGAATTACTTTACCTTATCACATTTACCTTAACATACACATTATATACATTGCTACCTTTACAATTTTATCTCTTTATTTCTTTGAAACAAGTATAATTTCTATAAATTTAGGATTAAAGAAAAAAAGAAACTCCCAGATCAGATTTATAGCTAATTTTTACATTTTTTACATTGAACTCGACGAATTAGTTAATCATTTCTTATATTTATACTTAAATGAATTATGAATTATTTCTAAAAATAATAAATTGACAATTCATGCAAAATAATTGATAAATAATGCAATATAACTGACCATTAAATTGTACGTTTCTAAATTTATGAATAAACTTAGTTTTCAGATTCGAGAAAAACTGAAAAATTAAAGATAGAATTTAATAAATTACCCATCTAACTTCTAAAAACGCTCATGGAAAACATGAAATATACTGAATGATAATCTGCCCCTTTTTATCGAAAGAATTTTATATACGTTTCCAATTACTATATTTGATTTTAAAATATGGGTATTCCTTTGTATTTATATCACTTAATCTACTGATGAAAATTGACATTAGCAAACAAATTGTCGTTTTTCTAAACCGGTTGAATTTTAGAAAAAAAATATTCCTTCGATTTAAAGAAAAATAAATTGCTATCTAAATGATAGACGAGACTTATTACTTAATCATATTTCTTGACTAATTTTCATAAATGTACATCAGACCTTTTTTAATATAACTCTTCAGAAATAATTCAGTTATGAAGTGTGCAAAGAACCAGAGTCAAAAAGTTCCGTTTACTTATATAATGCAGTTAAGAAATTAAGAAAGTGAGTGATTCGACATAGCCTGAAGTCAATAAAAAGGAACTCCGCGTTTATAGCTTTATTCTTTTTCTAAGATGTCGTAAGACATTTCATAAAGGTATATCTTACATTAATGTAGAAAAATTTCTTAAGATTTCATAATTGTATGAGTTGTAGGGGGAAAAATGGAATACCAAAAGATAAACAATTAATTCGAACCTAATTTTATCTTTATAGAAAATAAATAGAAGAAATCTTATGTTCTCTGCAGAGAAATTATTAATCCAAATTTAAAAACTTTATAACATTATAATGTTATAATGATTCATTTATGTCATTTAAGGCAAAAATAATCAAATCATCAGCTTAAAAAAATTATCAAGAATAAATTTAAGAATTAGTATAGATATTTTCTTTTAGAATAAGAATTGGATGTTTTAAGAATATTAATAATTCCTTTTTTTAAAAAGAATATAATTCAAAAGCATTACCTGTTTATATAATATCAAGTTAATAATGAAAAGAATTCAACTCTTGTAAATCATCTATCGGGAAAAAAGCCGTTAAAATGCAATTTTCATCAGCAAACTCACAGAAGCAAGAAAACAACTACATCTGAATATGTTTTCAAGTTGAGAAGTAAAAATAACAAAACTATGTTGTTAAACATTCATTCGTACTTGAAGCAGACGATATTAATATTTAACTGAGAAAAAATTAGAAGATTATAAGATTATATTTCATTCTACAAACACTAAAATAATTACAAGTAAATACGAAAAGTAAATAATGAATTATTTAAAATTCACAAAAACATCTGCTTTCGAAATGACAAATGCGTGAAGAAGAACGTTTCGGTTTAGTGAAAGAATTCATTATTTTTTAATTATTCATTTAAAAAGGAATGGTTTGTTATTAAATTAATTGAAAATTTAATAAGTATATAATGCATAAAAGTATTAAAAAATAATGGTTGATGAAATTATATAATAAAAGCTTGATTTTTTAAATTACAAATGAACGATAAAACAGAAAACATTCTAAATAGAACAATAGGAATTTATGTAAAATAAGTGGAAATAAAAATATTTTAATATTATTTACATTTTAAATAATTATTTACAAATATTCGTGTCTATATATAATTATAATTTTTATTTAAATATCGGAATGAAAATTTCTTGAAAATCAATGGATGGTCCGTTTCTGTAAATAGACTACGCTAACTGTGAATCTTTGAAGTAGCTAATATTTCTATATACATTACAGAGAATGAATAATTTGGGAATGCATGTGTTGCTTAATATAAGTAGTAAACAAATACAATAAAATAGCATTTCATTTGAAGTCTAGCAAATTATTTGTAATCCTTTATTTAAATGAAATTAAAGTGTATTTAGAAATTATTTTAGCGTAAACTTTAATATTTATAACTATAGTGGCAGATGGTTTGATAATTCTCTCAAAATGGAATGTTTGTTGAATGTAAATGTTATTTTCAAAAATTTATAAATAAAGCTCTGAATGTTTTATTATCATGTTTCTGATATTTCTGAAAATTATAAACAAGCCATACGTTAAAAATAAATAATATTATTTTAAATGTCTGTATTTTTCCTATTCATTTTGTTAGACTTTGTCCTTTTATATGATGAAACGTTTCATTAATATATTTTTGGAAATTTTGGCATTTATTTTGATTGAGAGGAATAAATATACAATTGTCATATACAATGAATGTGAATCATTTTTATATATTACTTATAAATTTTGATTTTTTTACATCTCAAAGGTAACCTTAAGAAATTATGTTTATTCAATCTTCTTTTTTCTTTCTTGTGACATATACTTATAACTATAAAGATGATTGATTGAAACGTGTTTTTATTGTTGCAACACATTTTTGATGTTGCATTATGATATATAAAACTCACAAGAATATTCCATTATGAAATGATTTATAAGATATATTTTTTAATGCTTTAAATTACTGAGCCATGAGAAATTATACGACAATATTTTAAAATAATAATTTAAATAGTTAATTTGCATCAGTGCTGTTCAAAATATATTGTTTGAAAAAAAAATTCCAAATTTTTTTGAAATATACTTCTATTTGTTGTAGATTGTAAAAATATTCCAGATATGAAATTATTTTATCATGATAAAATAGCAACTACTGCTAAATTTTAAAAAAATAAGCTTCATAATTTTTTCTAAAAAATGAAATTAATCAGTTTTAATTAGAAAATTCAGATTCTTGCGAATTATGCGCACACTTAGAGTTATTTTCGAATTTGCTCTTTTTTCATATTAAAACTTGCCGTACCCGAATTCAGACGAATATAAATATTTGTATTCGGTCCAAATATTATAATTTAACACAATTAGAGTTTGTCAATTCATACTGGATTAATTCGCAGACGATTGCTTTTTCAAATATAACAAAAGGCAGATGTTTGAACTTATACCAAACGTGCGTCAAGTTGATGAAAAGTTCTTTACAACAGTACATTAATTAAAACTTTATTAGAATTGCATAAACATTTTTATATATAAAACAACTGCCTGAATAAGCTATCTTTTACTGAGTAATATAAAACTTGAAATGAAATTCCACAGTTATCGTTTAAAAATATGTTCTAACAGCTGAAAAATATGTTAAAAAATTGGAATTTATTCTGTGTCTGATCTTGTAAGATATTTTGAAGTTCTTTCTTATTTTTTTAATCCCAATCCATGATACCACTAATTTGCATACTATCGGAGCATGTTTGGTAAATCCTTGTTGGCAACACTGGAGGCGAGTAGAAGACAAATAAAACTTGTTCTATTTTCTTATCGGGTGGTAGATGTTGACTTCTCAAGAAGTGAGTGCGTTTACAATACATATACAAACCAGGTTTGTTTGATTTTTGTAAAAACGTTTTATGTGATACAATAATAAATTTGTGTTTATAAAAAACCCCAGCTCTTCATTTTCAAGCGTGTTCGACAACAGATCTAAAGATCGTATGTGTTGGTAAGTTACCATCCGTATCTTCAATTTTTACAAATGTGACAAAAATTGCAGCATGAAATTATTTTTGTATTGTTTAATTATAATTCAATTGATTTAGAAAATAGAAATATTCATATACTTAAAATGGTCTAGTTGCAACAAAAGGATTTTTCTATTTGACTGAATGATATTTTTTAGTTAACTTTTGAAAATTAAATGTTGAGCTGTTCTTTCGAATAAACTAATTGTATAACTAAATTTGAAAATTTTTAGAAAAGAAAAAATACTGGAAAATAATAATAAATATAATGCAAAAAGATTAAAATGAAATCTGCTGTGCCTATTTCAATGTATCATGTCGGAACATCATTTATTGAACGGCCAAGCGCCACGTGCTCGTACAAGTTAAATGATATCTTCATTCATTTTAATGATTTCATCGAATGAGTCACTTTGGTAATGCAAACGATCATAAAAAACTTTGTCCCGCATTAATTGTTTAAAAAATATTATTTTTCCAGCTTATTTCATTTCATATAATCACGTTCTCTAAATGACATTCTTCTAGGTTTTATTTGCTATAATCATTAACTTATTTTTTGTAATCAGAACTTTTGTAAATACAATGGCAACATGTTTTTAAAAGCTGATTTTTTGAGATGCTCGTCCATATGATAATTTTTTTTCGCCTATGGATTTTTGTTGACGCTAAAAACCTCATCCCATAAACAACATCATGCTCTGACATAATAATAAGACATGTTTCAAACTTTTTGGAGTAATCTACATACATATTTTTATTGTTTAAAAAATATTAGAACTTTGGATAATAGTGCAACTTTTTTGTTAACATCGTTAATCTTCAAGAGAATTCTTCTAACTACTGTCTCATATACTTCTTCAACTTGATGCCTTTTTCACTTTCTACTTTTTATATATTGAAAAGATTTTTGGTCTATATGAAATTTCTGTCAACTTGACAGCACATTTCTGCGTAATCCTTTTCACCCACATGCTAGTACCAACAAACTATCAGGCATAATGTCCTTCAAAATATTGTACAATTTAATATTTTTATAATAACACCATCATGACGATTTATGTCTTATTAAATGAATTTTCAAATCATCGTGTGTTCATGCGCAATGAAATAAAATTCAACTATCTTTGATTTTGCCTGAACATTCCAATAAATCTACTTATTCAATCAAAGGCAGGAATAATTTCTCCTAACTCATTGAATTATTAAATTTACCTTTTACCTGACTGACTTCACTCGGAAAGTTTTTCTTAGGACTCAAATAGTTAAATTTATTGAAATCTCGAGGCTGATTTTTTTGATGAATTTATTTTCTCTTTTATGCTACATTCAAGAGAAACTAATAATAATAATAATAAAAGGAACTTCCATTGTTCGTGTATATGTAGATAATATATCGATTGCCTTCATTGATTCCATTAGTCAGAAATCAGAAATAAGGAAACAATAGATTAATTAATCATCTTCAAGTCCTTCCTTTTAAATAAATTAGCTCGCATTTTATCTTGAGAATTATACCTTGATAGCTGTAAACATATAAAAATAAAGATATCATGAAATCAATGATTTCGTCAGTAGCAGAGTAAAAGTGTGCTTGATTTTTTTTTATTTATCGAATTCTTTTTTTATTTCAATCTAAATTAATTACTTTTAAAGGAAGGTAAAATAAAGTTTCACTTTTGATGCAGTTGTTTGTATTGATTTCTCTAAAAATATGCTACGTGCTAATTAAAAATGTAAACATACGAACATTGAAATTTATTAAATGGCATTAATTAAAAATATCCATTTTGTTAATTAGCTTACGTCATTCTTTTTTTTCGTTAAATATAGAGAAAGAATCGCAATCATCGAAAAATTCGAATTCGAATTGTTCAAAGGCGTTCTAAAAGTGTTTTTCAGTCTGTAGGTGTTAAGATAACAAAAAAATTTTAAGCTGGCCGCTTGGAATTTAATATAAAGTCTTTACGCCAAATTTTCTGATTTCTACCAAGTTTTGAGTATAATCTTTTCAGGAGAAGTCCGTCTGACTGTATGTTCGCATATAAGTTAATATGTTAGTTACAAAACGAAGACAGTTTGATGGGTAAAATTTGATACACAGCTTCAACATTTATAAACGAGAAACTTGTCAAATTTTGTCTCAAATTGGGTCTATCGGTCTGGACTTTCACAAACATATAAAAGTGGCCCTTCAGAAACGCATTGGCTGAAATATATTAAATTCGGTATGAGATTTTATGACTACAAGTGCAGTTTTAAGTCATTGTGAGTAAAACGCGTCTAAAACCTAAATTCAATTTTTAGATACGTTTAACGTACTCCAGAGATTAATCGCCAAATAACTCGCCAAGGATGACAGTAAAATGTTAAATTCACGCCAAAAATTAACAATTCGCAACGATTGTTTGCCAATTCCAACTAAGACTCTCTTTGGCACGACAAGTTTATTAGAAAAATTGCAAAAAAAAATTTGGGACACCATTCTAGATGGTTATTGCTTAGTCATCAGATTTTCTTTCCTTTAAGGAAGTAAAATGTTGGATACTAATTTAGGTTAAAAATGTAAATAATTGTTGTTTTTAACTATCTAAGCATCAATTGTTAAAATGAAGAAATAATAAAGAAAATTATTCGGCATTTAATAAATAATTTCAATACTTGGTTTGAAATGTCAACGCGTATTATTAAACCGTCTATAATATTTTTGAATCACTTATAAATTAATGGAATTATTGTTTAATGAAACCAATCAAAATCACACCGGCATCCTTGGGAGGGCTAGCACATTTTCCCCGAGATATGGTTTCGAGAAAGTTCGAGTCCAAGTTCTGGCATGATTGTTCTCCTGTGTTCTATCTGTAAAGTGTATGAATGTGTCTCCCTGTAAAAAGCGGTTATGCAAGCTACTGTGATGAGTGAGAAGCTATGTCGTACTCTTAGCCCTAGAGGGCGCTACTTCAAGAGACGCTCCTTTTGGCTTAAAACGCGCTGATGCTTTGGCGAAACTTGCCCATGGCAAGTGCCACTAATAACAACAATAATTATAATCACAGTAGCCTTATGATCACAGCAGTACTCTTTAATAATGCAATTTTCATTGATATTATCGACGCAGAGGTGTTAAACTTAGCTTAGCTTAGATTTATCAACGTCCTGTTGTAAAGCAACATTTGGGATATATTGGGACAGATTTCGTAAATTTGAACCGTGGTCAGATGATGAGGACGGCATCTGAATTTAAACCCCCTTCTCCACACCACACTTGCTGGAGTATGCTTGATATGACGGATTTAACGTGCAACAGACCTCTGCCCACGATGATTCCTTGGTGGAATCGGGTCTCGAATCTACAACCCTATCACTAGGCCAAAGTGGCATGCAAAGATAATGTAGACAGATTGGAAGCCAATCATAAAATATTTTCCAGTTTCCTATCAATGGTACGATCATCTTAAAATTTTATCATTAAGAAGAAGGATTAAAAAATATACCATCTCCAACAAAAACAAAAAACAGCCTGAAGAATTGTCTCCCCGAAACTTTCTCTCTTAGTCTTTAATAAACTTGTCATGCCAAAGAATGCCCTGCATGGAATTGCCATATAATACAAAATATTTTTTGGCGCGAATTTTTCATTTTTACTGAAATTATTAAGTCATCCTTGGCGAGTTATTTGGCGATTATTCCATAATAGTGTTCCACAATCCAATTTGAGTTATAAACATTTTTTCTCAGTCAATTGAAACGGAACTTTGGCTCTAAATTGCACTTCCAATCACCAAATCACAAACTAAATTTTATATAACTAAGTTCTTTTCTATTTTAAATTTTCGCTTTTACATGTTTCTGAATGTATAGACCGACAGACAGTCATCCCAAAGTGGATTTGTCTCAAAATTTGACTGCGTCTACAATACAGATAATAAATCTGCGCACCGGATTTCTTATAGCTCTCACCATTTTGTAACTATAGTGTTGATTTATATTCGAATAGAAGGATATAATGGATCGAATAGAAGGATGGAATGGATTTCCTCTGAATAAAATTTAATTCAAATTTGAACGAAATCTGAAAATTTAATATAAAGACAATAAACTGTATTTTAATAATCCAGCTCAAAGTGTTTGTGAGTTATCTTTATTGCAGACAGATAGTTGTGTTTTCGGAACTAAGGGAAAATCTAAAATGTGGAAATGCATCAAAAGTCATGTCGAGATCGAACTTTTTGATGATTAATATATTTTCTTCATTATACATATATAGAAAAGTGAAAAGTGCAAATACACCATCATTAAAAATAATTCATTATGAATTTTGAACTAACAGTAGCTAGACTTTGCAGAATAATACGTTATTATGCAAGTTTTTAACATTTGGCTCAGCAAATTTTTTTATTATTATTGCAATTCCATTCACATAATTTTATTTACTAAACCAGAGGTTCTCAAATTTTTAGACATTGAAACCCCCTTTTTAGACTAAGTATTTTGGTGACCCCCCCCCAAAGTTTTAACTCTGTCTAAAGTTTAGAGAGAGATTTTAAAAATCTTACACGTACTCAAGAGTTCGTAGAGTATGTGTCGGGTATTGGCGCCACATCCCTTGACACTTCATCTTTCTCTTTACTAGCATCATCTCATCTCAAAACTTTGATTGAACAGTTTACAGATTACATTCCAGTTAAGGATATGAGTGAGGTTGTGTGGATAGTCAATCCGTTCAGTGAACAAACCGTAACAAAAGCTGAGCTAAGTGCCCTTCATCATGATCAACTGATACAGATTTCAAGTGATCAGTGAGCTAAATTAACTTTTAACAAAGCTTATATCGACAAATTTTGGATACATATTAAAATGGAATACCCAGAACTGTCCACAACAGCATTAAAAACTTTGATGCCCTTTTCTACATACTTCAACTGTGAACAAGGATTCTCCATAATGATAAATTTAAAAACAAAATCAGGAAATCATTTGACACTGGAAAATGACATTGTTTTGTGTGTTACAATGCTCATTTCAGACATTAAAAAACTGGTTAATTCCAAACAATCTCATGTATCCCATTAACTAATAGAACACAAAAAACAACTCGTATGTGTATTAAAAGCTTTATGTGTACTCTTTTTTTAATGAAAACTACTAGCAATAAATTAATTTTTTTAAACTTCTCTTCCACATTTCGCGATCCCCTGGACACATTTGATGACCCCCCTGGAGGTCACGACCCACCTTTTAAGAACCCCTGTACTAAACTAACTAATTAATTTCATATAAAGCTAAAAGTAAATTCCCATATATTTGTATACGCTTCGAAAACAATCCTTTTTATTAAAGTCCGAAATATAATCAAAATATTAAAATAATCCATCAACAAATATTAATAATCAGAATTCTTTGAATAAATCAGTTCTAAAATTGGCTACAAGGTTCATTCCGAAAACGTGTATCCCCTATTTTCGACATTTACGCTTTATTTCAAATATTTAAGCACCGGCATTAACGAGAATTATGCGAGTTTCGATATGCAATAATTGTTAGCTTGCTATCCTACTTAAGAGCGAAAACGATGCTCAGAAGCGCAGCATTATTGAGAATTAATTTTTGATTGTACCGAAATGAAGACTTATTTAACACTTTGGGCGACATCCATGATATTTATACGTTGTTTAACGGTCGTCAAAGCGCTACATAAACAATTATTGAGATTAATCTGTTACCTTCAATGCGTCCCGATGGTATGATGTTATTTCAGCTGCGCATTCAATAAATACTAAAATTCCGTTCATCTGATTTCAAATAGAATTTTGATTTCCTTTCCATTGCTTCCGCTTTTAACTTTGCTTTTCCAGGTGTTTTCGATTAATTGATTACTAAAACTTCATCGGGTTTGTTTCCATTTTTTCAAAAAATAATATTAACAGTTCAAATCATGCGCGATTTTTTTTTTCATGCTCAAAGAAACAGAATTTTTGCAGCTGTTATTTTACTCATTTGTATTTGAGTACTAGAACTCTGAATTTTTTAAAAATTGAATATTTATTATGGCGATACTGTATTTAATACTGTATTAATTACACTGTATTTTACTGTATGTATTATACTGTACTGTATTAATTACCCTGTATTTAATACTGTATTTTCAAAATTTAATTATACGTTATTTGATTCATTTTCATAAAAAAAAGTTTTGATTACATTTGAAAAATTCTAACTCGTTTTAAACCTGAGGATAAATTAAATGCGATATTGAACAATATTTGCAATACTGGATTGTGAAGAAAAATAGAAAATTATGAAAAATAACTTTTCTAAATCATGTTGTTCTTTTAATAAGTGAAATGAAAAATACAAAAAAGTTAGTTTAAAAGTTTTTATTGCATAAATAATACTATGAGTAAATTATGATAAGAATAATATAAGGAGAAAAGCTTTAAAATCATCTCAGCATTTTCTTATAAAATATTTAAAAACAAGTAAAGTAAAAAATATATATATAGTCAATTCCTACAAAGTTCAAGAAAGAAAATTTTTATTTTAGTTACTTTTTACTGTATAATTACAGTTGATATAAATAATTTATCAAAAAATATTTATGTTCGCGAAAATTCGAATTGCATTAAAATCCTAGCATTTTAAAGGTTGGGATATTGCCTGTTGAACACAATTTTCAATACAAATTGTTAAAACACTATTCAAAGTATTAAAAATTAAATAAATTTAATGAACAAATTAATATTTAAAAAATCATATACCTCATGTGAGAACATGATGTTTTTCTCTCTGATTGATTATACGTGACTTAAAAATTAATGCCCATCTCTTAATAACTTGAAATTTGCAATACCAGATTTCATTTTTTAACTATTTTTAAGTTGTCTTATTTCATGCCTTTAAAGAAAGAATTCTGTAATCAATGTTTCTCTAACTCTCTAATTGGTAATAATTCTGAAAGATTTTGCACTTGACGATATTTAACTGTTTTAATAGTTTAAAAAATTAATTACTCATTAATAAATAAGTAAACTAAATTTTCTTTCTTTTCTAAAAATGATATATAGTTTTGAATTAGAAAAAAGAGTTTTAAGATTAAAAATGATTTATAAAGATGCCTTTAAGAGTGAAAATACTCTTAAACAAATGTTATCACACAGCGCAATCATTTTTAGATGTTGGCAATTAAGAGTTCAGTTACTGAATATTCAAATAATACTTCTTATCTCTTTCCTGATTCTGAGGTTAGCCAAAACTTAAGCCACTTAATTCCTCCTGTTTATGGATCAAAGTTCTTGGATAAATAAGAGAAGAGACTGACTTTATCGTCTAACTATTCTTAAACTTGCCTGTTTAACACGCTTTCTAGAGCATCAAGTTCCTGCATTTTAAATGGTTGTTTTACAATTCAAATTTAAGATGCACGAGTCTTTCGCCGAAAGATAGCGAGCGTGTATTTTTATCAAGTATCGTAAAGGACCTCATTTATTTTTAATTTATCTTATTGCAAACGCTGTGAAATAAAGGATTGCGAATAATAATGAATGGTTGAATTTTCCGCGACTTGGCTTTTAGTCTCGGCTTTTAAGGACATTTTGTGTCGGAAGTTTAAATTCAAGAAAGGGTTGTGATTACAATTAGTGGATGTAATATCCAATGAAAAGCGAATTAAGATTCCCTATTTTGAATTTATATTGAGTAAAGTAGCCATTTCTGTTATTTTAGAGTTCGATATGTGATTCTAAATCTTCTTACTGCATTTAGAAAGTATTTAAAAAATTTTATCTTGGAAAAAATTCAGCATCGACTCTCGGCTACCAAAAATATTCTTGGAATTATGTGTTCTCTGTCTATGCACATGGTGGTTCAACTACCGAAAATTCTACATTAATAACAGTTGGTACTTGATCTTCACATCAAATTTCTAGATATGTATCAAATTTTGGAAAATATTTGTCTGCAAAAATCGAGAGTAATTAAATGGTGTTACTAAAAATGCAATAGATGAATAATATTATGGATCACCAGGTGCGTTTATAGTGGTGTGAAAACACAATCATCAGGCCTCAGTAGAAAACAACAACGCCGTTTAATTACACGAAGACACCAATACAAAGACAACGGATACCCAGGCGGCAAATTTGTACAGCCGAGACGAACACAGGACAGCACACTACAGCAGACAGTCGCCCACAAGTAGTAATGGACCACAACACTCAAAGCAGCTGGACAGAATCCAGCAGGAAAGGAGATTCTAGGAGCAACGCTCTGCGATCTCTCCAAACGTCTGAAGTTCTCACTGTCTCCTCGCTTTAGCTGCCAACTCACTATTACACGAGTGACTATTATGCACACGATACGAATTTGCTTCCACATGAGACAACAGGACTCGGAACGTAGCAGTTCAGCACTCTCTTGAACCATACACAGCGCCGTTGCTTCACTATCATCGGGAAGACTCGTTACTTGACTTCTACTCCAACTCCTCTTCTGGTTCAATTCAATTGACCCTCAGCTTGAAACTGCTGGCTTTTTATAGCTACCGGGAGGGGGATCGAGAACCTTCTAGACTAATCAGGGCACATCTTGGTTTCTATTGGACTAATCGTAAAAGTTTTGTTTCCAAAGTCGTCAAATTCCTCGCAGAGTTGGTCGCCAAGCTCTCAGATTACTGATGCAGCACCCATTCAGTGTGCAACATGGCTGATCGTAAAACAGTCTTTCTTACGATAACACTGTTCATGATGGGAAGCAAAATCACAGGTTTGTAACAATAAGTATATAACCAGATGCGGTATATAAGTGTATAAATAGAATTGGAGATATCTATGATAATTCGTTCCTACTCCTAATATAAACTATCAATCTATTTATCTGCGTAAATTTAATTTGATCTAATCCTTTATCTACATAACTATCTATCTATTTATTTCCATAAGAGTAAAAATAATGTTTAGAGAACTCAACAAAATAACTCAATGAAATTTGGGTCTGAACACCAAAATTGTAGACTTGAGCATGAATTTGATAAAAATGGGCAAAGGAGAAAATATCTAAAATGCAAACTCTCTTTTTCAATTCCTTCTATTAGCTCACACTCTCCCCATATATATTTATATACTTTGTTCAAATTTTCAATCGCGAATAAATTATTTTTTATTCACCCACTTAAGTTCACGTAAATTTTTTAAAACTGGTTGTAGACGACATTTGATATTAACACCGTTTTTTTCAAATATTAATTCATTATTTTTTATTAATTAATTAAAAGCCTACTTTCTCGCTAAAAGTCTTCATTTCCAAGCCGCCATATAAGTAACGCATTCCATTTGTATTTTTTTTCCACGCTAATGATAATTTCGACTGAATATTTCAAATGATTCTGTTCATTTTCTTAATCTTTGATGCATTTAAAACCAAGCATTGTTAATTAACCGATTTTTCGGATTCATTTTGAAGTACTTTTGAATTAAAACAATACAGAACCTACTGCACCCATACTTCCGTTGTAAAGTGAAACACGAGAACAACAATTGTAATTATTGAATAAAAAAAGCAACTAAAATAAACTTTCTTTGTTGATCTTGGTAGAAACAGATTTAAAAAAATTGATTTTTAGATTACTTGTTCCTTAATATGTTAAGATAACTGAAAACAACATGTGGTATCTTAAACCATATTCTTTTCCAAAAGAAGAAACAAAGACATTACTGATTTTTCCAATACTAATGTTCTTTACAATAGTCTAAGTTTACGACATGATTATCTCTGTTTTTAATAACTGATGGTGCAAAGTTTGAAATTCATTTTCACAAAAGATCCTTCGTACATGCAGGATTTTACAATTGTTCATATTTATCATTGTTGTCGCGTGTTAAATGGGACGTCGATGATCAATACCATTTCACTGATGCAACGAGAAAGTTTTTAAAATGGAGTTACTGGCTCAAGTATTATTCCTGTCATTTGATTACTAAATAAATTTGTTTTGTAAGTGAGTTGTTGTTCCATATTGAATCTAACCTTTACGATAATGTCCTCTCGCTGCCATTGGATGGAAATTTTTAAATGGGAAATGTCAAATGTCCTTCTCATCATCTAACCACAACTCAAAACTGAGATATTCGTTCCCAAATAATGGTCTTATTTTTTTAATATTGTTACATTTTTAGCGTAGCGGGTTCAGATTGAATGGACTTTACTTGAGGACAGCACAAACAAATTTATTTACAGCTATTTACAGGAGGACGTTATAAAGTAAAACTTCAGGTAAACACAATCCAGCAGTCAACAGTCATTTACGGCGTAAATGCAAGTCTTACGCACAATAAAACAGACTGCAAAACAGATATCGTATAGCACAGCAAACGGTAAATCCCAGCGAGCTCAATAACGCAACGTTAACAGCAAACGTAAGCACAGCTCAATAATAACAAGCAAGATAAGTAATCAGCTCGTACAACAAATCGCTACTCTTTCGGGAGAAACTCCCAAATTGCGGTAACCCTTCCCTTATATAGCTGAGCGAGAGAACACAGAGCCACGCGGAGCTTCGAAAAACCCCGTGAACGATCTAGCGGCTACCAAAATATTCTTCTCGTTAAATTAACTTCTTCGGCACGCTTTTGTGGAGCTCGCTCGCCTGTAACAATATAATTACACTAAAATAATTTTATATCGAAGTTCTAAAAAGACTCAAAGCAGATGGCGAAAAATTAGTGCAATACAAATTTATTTTTTTGTTTGCCTCTGTACACGCTGAGTATATAGGAGGGTCGAATAAAAATGAGAAGAAAATGCTTAAATTATTTAAACCAATTTAAAAAAGGATTGTGATTTGTAAATAATAAGGGAAAAAAATCAAATCTGCTAAATCTGTTACAAAGATTTAATACTATGTATAAGGGTTTTAGAAACTTATAATGAAAATCATCAATTTTAAAGAGAAAAAAAATGAAATTAAAATTTTAAAAGACGTTATTTGCACTTAATTTTCAGCTAGTAAAAATGTCAAGCAATCAATATTTTATGAGATTAAATTTGCAATTTTTATCACTCCTATGCAAATGTGTTGTTGATTTGTATATAGGCCTACTGATAACAGAAAAAAAGGTAATGTAGGCTTAAAAATTAAACAAAAAACATGATCTAAACATTGCTGGTGAAATTTACTAAAGAATTTTTCAAAATCTGCTATGATATCAAGAAAAATATGTAGGTGGCAGATGTTTGAATACTTGGGCGTTTGCACGTGCAAACGATTTTTTTTTTGTATCATTTTCATTCGCTACTTTTATCTAGACAAACTTTTAATAAACAAAAAAAATGGAACAGAATCAACGTAATGTTTAGTTTAATTAATTATTGTACGTTTTTTGCAGGCGTCAAACAACCCTAGATAGTTTTATGAAAAGTTTATATTTTCAAAATTAAATTAACAAAATCGGAATTTCACTGGGTGTGATAATAATAATAATTATTTTTGATTATAATGAATTAAACATTAACCTACTCCTGTTCTAGTTATGATTGTAATTTCAAAAGCGGGCGTATTTCTCGTTTGTTTATTTAGATATGATTGAATTTGCTGTGAATAATTTTTGTTATGACCCTCTGTTTAAATCTCTATTAATTTGAATTTCAATATAAAATTAATTGAAAATGCACGTTGCATTTCTTTTTTTTATAAAACAGTTTAAATCCAATCAATAAGAAATAATTTTATTCAAAATATTACAGATATTCTTCTAATAATAATTTATTAATTTTACAAATTAAAAATAAAAATTTATTTGAGACACTGAAATATTCACTAACGGTACATAAGGAAAAAATAAAATTCATTATAGTGCAGCCAATAATTTTGATAATATATGTAAATCACCCTTTTATTGAGAAAGGCCTAAATAGTTATTTGGATTCAAAACCATAATTCAATTCATTTTTGAAGAAAAAAAAAACAATTTACTATGGTTTTATGAGGTTTTAAAAGTAGTCTTTCACATTTCAATAGTTTTCTTGAAAAGTACTTTTCCCCCCAAAGAAATTGTTTAAATTCCCAACAAAAGTAAGAAGTTACTTTTTAAAAGTTAGAATTATTCTATTTATAAAGAGTATCTAATAATGGAATTTCTTTACAATATTAGGTTGTTTTGTAATTTTTTTACTCATGAGTTACATTTCAATTCTTACATAATGTTGATATAAAATCTAGCATTAAACTACATTTTCTGTATTCTTTCATGGAAAGTAATAAATAACAAAAAGTTTTAAGTTTTTAACAAATAAAAATGTGTTAATAATTAATATTTTAAAATCAATAAGTAAGATTATTACAAAATGCTTAAAATGACAGCAAATTAAAAAAATAAAAGAAAAATTATTATTTTATAGTTATGTATCATTTTCATCTAGAACAGCTATTTTTTTCAATGAAATTTAAAATATTTTTTCCTTGAATTATTTTATTAATTTTGAATGAATTTCAGCCTTTTTTTATCATCTGTAATCTTACAGTATTTAAAGAAACATTTATTTTAAGATAGTCGATGATCATCAATACAAAACGGCATGATAGTATGGTTTTGATAGAAATAACATAAAATTAATTTTTATATTTGTATTTCTTGTTGAAATATAAACAGAAGAATAAATAGAATCATCTGCTTTATGAAATAATAATATATTCCAATTTATGTTAATGTTGCGGAAGTTGCATTTCAATAACTGAGAAAAGCAGACGGA
Source organism: Argiope argentata (assembly GCA_026289955.1). Taxonomy (NCBI): domain Eukaryota; kingdom Metazoa; phylum Arthropoda; class Arachnida; order Araneae; family Araneidae; genus Argiope; species Argiope argentata. The sequence goes on along the minus strand of JAOUZG010016704.1, from coordinate 146,455 downwards.
TTTTAAATAAAGCAAACGATATTTAGTTGCCTTATTCTCAACCGATTTCCAATTCAAAGAATAGTAGCTCTGTAAAAACGATATTTTTTTTAAATATTGTAACAAAATATAATTGTTTGGAGAATTTTCGAATTTGAGCAAACTTATGATTAAGGAAGATGGCACATTTTGATTCGTCGTGACTTAGTCACACGGATTTAAAAAAATCAGATCTGTAAATTTGCAAGAAATAGATTCCATAAATATTATTTAAATAAAGGTAAGCATATTTCTGTTTTCTTCTTCATTACTTATTCAGTATTATTTCTGAGTTTTGCCACTTACAAAGTTTTATCAATCAAATTGTATTAACTTTTGATTTGCTTATGAACAAAATAATAACTAGAAATTAAAATTATGTGTGGTCGTTTAATTCCTTGTTTATGAATATTTTACTTAAAATACTTTTTTAAAAAAAGGATGTGATGATAAATTATATTATATCTTATTTCAAAGAAATAATTTTAATAAGATTTCATTTTATTTTTCATCGGCACGATTTTACAAGTTTTTTTTTTAATTATATAATACTAAATTTAGGCAGTAAAGCATATGATAATAAAAAATCATATTTCATTCTATTTTTTGTGGGTACATGTTTCTATAAATTTTAAAATAATTCTTAAATTCTGGCAATAAATCAGAATTTTCAAAAATTCAGTGATTTTCGAAATTAAAATCAATTTGATGGAAATAATCGTTTTTTAAATGGAGGATTTTTTTATTCGACATTTAAGACTCAGAAGTCTATTTTTATCTTATAAGTATTGATTTTGTAATATTAAAATATGTTTTATAAAAATAAATGATACGATACAAAATAAATTTTACAGTATAGTATGTGACACTAAATATAATTCTGATACGCTTAATCTTTTATTTTTTCTTACATTAATCCTGTTTAGAATCTTAAATTCAGTTGAATGGAATCTTTTAGAAAGGAATCAAGGCTTAATTTTTTTTCTTTCAGTTTTAAGTCTTTGAAAAGTTTATTTGACGACAGCTAAAATAAACCTATAATATTTTTTTATATTTCTGTTAAATAGACGCTGTGTCTAGAATTTATTCTTAATTTATTGTAACTACAATTCCTTATCACTTTCAACCATTTTCTTTTTATAAAAAAAGTAGACATTTTCTGAGAATGTGTGGTCAAAAGAATTTCACCAGACAAGTTCTAATATTTGGAAATAGGAATTAGTAGATAAATTTTTTCTTCTAAATCGATAGCCGATGCACTTAAAAAAATTACGACTTATGGGTCATCGTCTTTAGTTGATAGTGATAAATTTATGACGAAGAATTAATCCTAAAATATATTCTTTTTTATTCCCAGACGAGCTTAATGGGTCTCTTGGATACCATATTAGGCTTCATTTTTTTACCATCATTACGCTCTAAAAGGATTATTTAATCAAAGATAACTGGTATTGATAAAAGCTTTTATTACTTATTTCGAGACTAGGGTTTTTTTTATTCTGAATTTGTGTTATTTAAGCTGCTGCTTCCTACGAATTTTTGCCAGCAAATTTAATTTATATGTACTAACTTACTTTGAATATTAATTGCTTTTATTACAAGAATATTAATAAATCGCAAATTATATTATAACTATGAGTCGAGAATAATACACTTCTTTTAATTAAAATATTAAGGAGCTATTAGTGAGTAGAAACTAAATGAATGTTATTTTCATGAAGCTCAATAAATTTAGGTGAAATAAAAGGAACATAAATTAATTTATCAAAATAAATGTCCTGTTTTGAAATTAGGCGAGGGTTATTTTTGATGGTACATCAGAATATTTAAGTTTTATTAAATGACTAAGAATATTTCCTGAATCAAGATATATCCTTTCAGGATAGAGGGATATATAGGATCCATCTTTCAGAATACCTGCGGCACAAAAGTGTTTTAGTTGTGGATAAAATTATTATATTGCTGAATCTGGCAATAATATAATTGTAATTTTTATATCCGTGATAATTATTGCAGCTATCAACATATACTAAATACTGAAAAACAAATGGCAGTAAACTTTAGGTCAGCTTGTATAACAATAGTTAGCTGCAAATTAGTACCAGTAATGTAAATATATTTTGAATTTTTAGATATATTTATATTTTGTATTTAAGATATATTGAGAAATTTTCGGGTATATTTTTTTCCTCATAAAATTTGTATTTTCGGATTGAAATTTAAATACTAAAATAAGATTTCTGGATTTTTCAAAATGTAGCATTGTTTATTGTTGTGGAATCAGAATGCTTTCATTTCTTTACAAATTATGAAGTACCCTGTTTCTTTGCTTTTGAAAATAAGTCAAATTAGATTTATTTTTAGAGAGCCAAGAAATAGTGAAGTATAAAGTGGCAAATTGTAATATCCATTTACGTAGGTAAAAAAAATCTCAAAGAAGTATACTTAGAGTATATGATTCACGGAACTTTCCCAAGAAGACATGTCAGCGTCTAAGAATAATATTACCTATGGCAACGCGTTTCCTGAGAGAAAGAATATTCTGTTAGAAGGCGGTAGATGTTAATTACATGTAAATCTATTGAATAAATGAATCCCCTTAGCTTTCTTCCACTTGTTTTATAGTATGTATTTAAACCTCTTTCAAGTGCATATTATTATTATTATATAATATGTCATTAGGGATTATCCCTAGCATAACTTCAAATAAATATCATATCTAAATGAAAGAAAATTAATAAATTTTATTAATTTTATTAATTGTGAAATTTATTAATGTATAATAATAAATTTTACTGCATGGGTTCTCTTTCGGAATGTAGAAATGGAATTGTTAAAATGCAATAAATAATGTGTATGCGTATGAAATATTTTAATTTCAATAATTAATCATTCTGTTAATAATATTCTATTAGAATAGTACTAAGTCATTCTATTAGTAACACTACAGGAGATGACACACAAAAATTTAAAGCATTATACTAAATTATTTAAGAGTTAGGGGGTTAATATAATATTTAATAGTGATAAATAACATCAATGGAAAATGCTCCAGGCGCTCCAAATTTGTTCGAAAGTACTCCAATTTTTATTATTACTTACTGTAACCCTTTTGGAACAAAATTTGGGATTAATCTTTAAAAAATCTTTTTTATCTAATCTAACCTTTTAAAATTCTAACCTTTTTTAAAAAATCAGTAGTTTTAAGTTATTATATTTGTTACTTTTGATATTTCAAACTCAAACTTAAAGATTAATCCCAACATTTGTTCCAAAAGGGTTACAATAAGTAATAATAAAAATTGGAACGCTTTCGAACAAATTTGGAGCGCCTGGAACATTTTTCATTGACGGTATTTATTGTTAATAATATACCTCCCTAACTCATAAATAAATTAATATATTGTGTTAAAATTGTGTGAGCCATCTCCTATAGTTTTACTCTTAAGGCTTGTAAAATTTAAAAATTGCTAGGGTGAAAATTGCAAACAGTCATTTTAAAGGTATCTGGTCGTCTTAACCAGAGATGTCTTAAACGCTTTAAAAATTATAAATAAAATAAAAATTACTTACAATTTTTCAGTTATAAATATTTTTAATCATAAGACATTTTTAAAAATTGTAATTTTTAATATCGTTTGCTAAATTGCATTGTTAAAAATCAACGTTCAAATTCTCAGAATCTTCAAGAAATAAATTAGATCATTTCTTGAATATAAATCAAAATTTCATAAATATGCTTTCAGTAATTTATTTTCGTTTTCAAATTTATATGAAAACAACACGTAGTTTCACAACAGCAATAGTTAATATATTGTATTATATGAATAAAATATTGATGATAAAGTTAATGGCCAATAATTTCTATTACCTGGGCTTTGGATCTATATAATTAAGTTTTGATTTTGAAAAAAAATTATTATACCATTAAAGATATTGATGTGAAAGTAGCATGGAAAATTCTTTTCTGTTCTTATGTTTATTGTATAGAGTTCTATTAATTTAAACCGAAAACTGTAAAAATGATGGAAATACTGATTTAAAACTATCATTATTAGAAATTTACTGTATTTATAATTATTATAAAAACTTATTAATTCAATTATTCCATTCCTTTGCATGTGTGTTGAGATATTAACATTTTTTAAAAAAAATTTCAAAATTAAAATAATGTATCATTTTTTAAATAAAACATTACTACATTAAAAGTCTCTAAACTTCGAATAATAAAAAAAATTATAAATATTATTTCTTGATTTGTACTCTAGATTCTTTAGCATTTGTGAGCAAAACTGGCTAAACAAATATATATTCCTTGATTGAACTCATTCCATTAAAATGGCTTCATAATTTTTTAATACCTTTTCTTTTATGCTTTTTTAACTATCAACATTTAGGTTTCATTTAGTTTTCAGTACTAAGATCCCAATTTTTTTCCACTAAAGAATCTTGATAAAATGAAATTTATGGACATTTTGAGGTGCTTTTCCATTAGCTGGTGGCAAAATCACCAAATATTGTAGAATTTCTCCAAATTTCTTTGGAAAATTTGGCGAGGCTGACAGAAAAGTATCCACTTTGCTTATCTGACAAACCTGTTTTTGAATACATTTTATTACAGAATTTTAATAAGTATCTTATATAATTCAGTAATTATTTCGTCTTTGTAATAAAACAATCTCTTATAGCAATAAAAAATAACCGAAAATTGTGGTTAAATTACTTTAATATAATAATAATGCAAATAAATTTACGATAGGCATAAATTGTATAATTAACTAAATTATTCCTACTTTCAAGTGGTGAACTTCAACAACAAAACAATAAAGAAAGAAACGAATTACTTTTTGGAAGAAGTCCTTTATTACTAGGTAAGTATTCACACAGGTATATTTTATTACAACACACGCCAAAAGTCATAAAATATTTTATGTATTATTACTTAGGGCGTGGCACATTGACATCTTATTACACAGATTGTTTTTATTCCATTTTTATAAATATCCAATGCTTTTGAACATCGAATGGCTCTTTATATTTTTAAGTTAGAACACTTGACAGGAGGGAAGTTTTAAGGGTCCGAAAACATCTCCAAAACAAGACGGAAAAAAGAAGAAAGAGAGACGGTCTAGTGGCATCATGAATCCAGAAGTGGCCCATTCTCTACACACTACTGTAGAAGTCTATCGATCGAAACGACGAGGACTTTCGATTTAAATTTCTGAATTTCTTATCTCTTCTCTGCATTCTCCATGAAGTCGTAGTAATCGGACCGTTTCCCTGGACCTCCCAGGAATTCGGACACCCTCTTGGACAATGCTTGATGCATGGCGTTTCCAGCGGGATATCGCTTGCCGGGGCCACCGAGAAATTCGGATAACCTTTTACCGGGGCCGCCCAGGAATTCGGATACTCGCTTGCCGGGACCACCGAGGAATTCGGAGATCCTTTTACCAGGTCCGCCAAGAAATTCGGAAACTCGTTTTCCAGGTCCTCCTAAAAATTCGGATAGACGCTTATCTTGACGATCTTGTGCCCACTCTGGGGAATAGGCGTCTTCTGGATCTGAAAAATCTTTAGATTAATATCCATTCTTAAAAGAAAATACTCTGATGTCTGCCCGGGTTTTTTCTGAAAAATAGAAATTGAGGAATAACATCTTCAAAAATACTTGATTTCTAACTGAAAATTGGAATTAGTTTATAATTAATCTATATAAATAAATTATAAAAAAATAAATTTGAATTTATCAAGAAAATCAACAAGAAGAAATGTTAAACAATAAATGCAACTCAGCTCCTATTTAAAGTTAATAAATGTCAACTAGAATTTATTTTTTTAAATTTTTTTTATCATGTTCTTTTTTATATAATGATGTATTCGTTTCTTGTTCTGATGAATAGCTTCTGAACATTGTCATCAAAAAATGATTAATAAGGAAAAATACTTTTAAATAAAAATATGAGTCTAACTATTAAAATAACTTCCAATGCGTGTTAACTAATCAGTAGCTTTTAAATTTTGTGTAATTTTGGGCAAAATTGAACTAAACGCAAACGATTATTTTATATTTCACAACGCAAAATTATTCACTCTTTATAATTTGATATAATGCCTAAAAAAATTCATGACATTTTTAGGAGGCTACTTATATTTAAAACAAGACTAGTCACAAATTATCTATGTAGAATTATCAAATATACCATAACGTTTATAGCTTTCAAATTCTTTACTAGCTTTAATTTTTTACGTTCAAGCAATTTTGTAAAATTGCAAGTTATTAAGTTTTCCTTAATTGAATGGTTTGAAAGCTAATGGAAATAATATGATTAAAACACCGAAAATATAATACCAAAACTCATGTTAGTTGTCACTAATTTTACACAATTTTTTTACCGGAAATATTTTTTTGCCATCCAAGATATTCTTTACATTTTCGTTCAGTCTAGAACAGTCAGGAATACTGCTTTACAAATGCTCAAAATCTTTTCATGAAACCTTAACAATGTAATTACAGAACAGTTTTTTTCTCTTTTGTCGAAAAATAATTTCTTGTCGCCATATTTTAGTTAAAAATGGTTTTCAGTACAATTAACTATATGTGACGAAGCAAAATATATTATTTGTTATCATGAATATTTTCTTGACTTTAGTTTCCAGATGACTGAATTCATTTTCTTTCCAAGTCTTTTAAATAAAAGAAAAAAATTATTTTCCAACAAAACTGAACTCAAAGAAGTCTGCTTTTATAAATAAAAAAAAATTAACGTAATCATATATTTAACTGATAAGAAAAGCTAAGTTTTTAAAACATAAATATGGATGAGTTTAAATAATTCGAAGGTGTATTGAAATTTTTGTAGTGACAAACAGAAAACTGTTTTTATTTACTTATTTGAATTCAAGAAGGCAACTAAAACTGTAAAGCAAATTTGTTAAGTTATCAAATAATCAATCATCAATTATTTATATAGCATAATAATTTAAAGCATGCTTAAAAAACAGGAAACAATTTAAATTTTATTGAAGAAATATTGTAGAAACTTTATAATGTATTTACTATTTTTGTAACTTTTATGAGTAAAGATATTATATATAATCAGAACATGAAAAATGTTTCAACCAAAATCATTTGGAGTTTTAACGTTTTGTCTCCTTTTATTCTTTTACAACCTGTAAAATTTTTTAAATACAAAACAACATGGAAAAATTCACATATTCTGATATATAAATTATAAAATAAACAATTGTAGTATCTTAAACATTAGTACATTAGACACTGTTCAATTAAAACCATATAAATAAAATAAAATAAACAGGAAGTTGGGTAAAACAACAGTAATAAATAATATGGGTTAGATATTACAAAAAAAATCATGTAAGAGGCCAACACATCCTTTTCTTCTTCGAAGAGATCTTACCTTCTGAGATGACAAAGAACCAAAAATACTCCAGCCACTTGCTGTATTTTATCTCCTATCTATGAAGAATTAAATATAGAAATACGTCATATGATACCTCCAAAAGATAAGTACTTAAAAAAATTCCAAAGTCATTTGGCAAGTTTTGTTTAGCACAGCATGAGTTCAAAGCGAAATTTAGAATCGTTTGGAATAAAATTGCATCTAGATCGTAAATTGTAAAAAAATTGTTCCTAACATTTCGCGCCTTGATAATAGCCATGAGATAAAAACAAAAGAAATTTCAAAATTGTTTTTAGAAAGTAATTTTTTTTTGTTTAATTCTTCTGAATTGGATTCTGCATACGGAATTCTAGGTACGCTAATAAATTAGTTTTTTTCATTTCATTATTCTGTTATAGTAACATTTCCAGTAGAATTCTTTGTTCTTTTTGTTTATGACTATTTTTTGAATATTTATGAACTATTACACTTGTAATTTGTTATTCTACATAGTTCACAACATTAAAGATATTTTTTTTATATTGAAAACAAATGAATATTTTTAGATAGAATAAAACTAGAAAAACATATTCCCACCCATTTTAAGTATTAGTTATTTTTTGTACTTAACATATATAGAATTTTGCTTGTACTTTCTTCCTATATTATTCAGGCAATGTATGCTATATAATATTGTTTCATCAAAAGTTAATATTGTGGTGCAATTTTCAAAATATATAGTTTTTTCCTATTATACAATATTCAACTATTTCTCCAAAAATATCATCTATCTTCAGAAAAAGTTTTAACTTTAAATTTTCAGTTCATAAGTTAAAGTAAATCTATGTGATCATTATTTTTATCAACTTTATCTTTTCATAAAGATTTATATATGGCACTTATTGATTACCAATGACTTAAACACACTTTGAATTTTTTAAACTTCAAATTTTAATGTTAGCTGGGTATACACTTTGTTTATTCTGTCATAAATTTTATGTTTTTCGTAACAATTCATGTAATTCTGACATTTTTATTGGCTTTAAACAAATTATGAATTTTTAAGTTTCAATAACATTGGCAGTGTTTCTATACAAAGGATTTAAGTGTGTTTGTTCTGTCATTAACTTTATACTTTTCATAATGATTCGTCTAACTGCAACACTTTGAGCGGATTTAAAGAGGCTTTGAATTTTTATAACATCAAATTTTACTAAAATTGGTAGTTTTTCTATTTTAAAAAATCTATTTAATTTTGTTTGCTCTGCTGAGGAGTTTTTAATGCTTTTTAGATCATAATTTAATATTTATAGAAAAAAATGGCTGCAGGTATTTCTAATACAATTATTTTATGAGTCAAAAACTTAAAAATTCCAAGATGTATAATATTATAGATAGTATAATTAATATTGCAAATTAAACTTCTTTGAAATTTAAAATTTTTAAATATTTTAATAATATTATAATATTCTGAAAAATATTTCACTTCTTCAAAGAAGCAGAATATGCTTTAAGTTATTTACGATCAAGATAATAAACCATAACTTTAACTTAGAGGAATATACAAATTTATTCTGGAAATTAATAACCATATTTGTTTTGTTGTTAAGAAAGCCGTTTATTAATTTGTAAAATAATGTCTTGATTAGATTTTAAACAAATACTATTATTTCAAAACTAGTTTAAAGGTTGTATTTAAAAATTATTCCATGCAATTTGGAATGGTAAATGTTTGCTATAAAAATTATTATAATTATCTCTATATTAATTTTTGAGTATTTTAGATGACGAAAATTCTATTACAGAGTATTATTTCATTTATATTAACTGAATTTATCGACATTTAAAATAACTGTCGTCATTGAGACAAAGTAATTGTTCTACAAGAAATTTTTATTTTATAATAACTCTCTTTTTTACGTTTTTTTCTCTCTCTAACTTAAGCAATAGCGTTTGTGAAGTGAAATGTTCTATCAAATTAAATTGTCGATTTTAATCTTTCAAATGTAAAAAAGAACTTTCTCTTCATTGAGTTTTTAAATTTTTCTTTGTATTTATGCTTATGTTCTGTAAAATTTAACATCTGTGAAAGAAATGAGGTCACGCATACTCTTATTTTAATGCAATTGCCTGATGACGTGCACTTGCTGCTAAAAAAACACAAAATTGGTTGTAGCAATAACTGGCGCCGAAGGCAAACAGTAGACTTAAAAATGCAAACACTCTTTGCATTTGAGTGCGTTTAAAATAATACTTCAGACAACGCTTACAAAAAAATCAGCTGCAGTTCAAAGCGTAGCCATAGTCTGTAGTTTCCGAGAACAAAGAAAACATCTGCGATTAAAATATAGGAAGTGGTATTTAGTTTCGCCTTTCTGTATTTGACTCGATTTATTTCCATACAGTTAATAAAGTGTTTTAAAAATGAGTAAATAGGAATTCGAGATATGTTTCGCTTCGTTCGATTCATTTCATTCTCTTCTTGACATCACCTGTTTCGTCATGGTTTTGCTTTTAGTTGAAGATCTACCATGAATTAATCTTTGGAAATTGTCTTGATTGAAAATAAAATATGTTTCGTTAAAAAATATTTCAAATAAAATATTTAATGCTCTGTTTGTTTGTTTTTTTCAAAAAAGTATTGAAATTTCTTGAAGAGCAGCATTTACTAAATGCAATAAATTAAGAAGTAATTTCTTTAGATACCTGAACATCTCCAATTTTATAATATAGATAAGCAAACACTCGCTATAAGTTTTGATTACATTTTTTTTAAATTATACTACATATTTGAGAGTGAGATATAGTTTATAATCCAAAAATATTAATATTTTGATCTAATATTTTTAAAAAGTTTTCTAAAGGTTTAATCTCATACAGTTGCAGTTACCAACGAATAAATTGGAATGAAATAAATTAAAAACTGCAAATACGAAATTAGACAAAAGATAGAATTTTTAACCGTAATATAGTTTGAAAAGTTCCAAATTCTTGCATTTTAATTAAATAAATATGTAACATTTTCTCAGTAATTATATTTATTAAAAATCTATGTTAAAAATTTCGCTTTTTTGAACTCATGCTTCAAATATATATTATTTCTTTAAAATTCATTTTCAAATATAGCCAAGATGCTTTGGAAATTGAGCCCATGCACATCTTTCACCATGCATTGTCCATCGAGATATTTCAGAACTTCAAATCGACACCCAATTCCATGCAGAACATGCAGTAGATTTTACGTTCTTCGATATTTCTCGATTTTTTGCGTCAATTTCTTTTACTGTTCGCAACAGGAAAAAATTTTATTCTTTACTTCCAGCGTTCATTTGAAGAAAAATTGAGCTGCATAAAAAACTGCATCAATAAAATTCCTTATAATTTCTCCGTATCTAAAAAGTTAAAATTTTCGCTAAAGTACTAAGATTTGAAAAAAAGGCAAAAATGAAAAAAATCAGATGATGGTCTATAATGTATACTACAATACAGTCAGTCTAATTGGCAGTATTGGGTGAATTATTGTTTAAGTAATGTAGCATCCTATAAGCAGGTTAGGATGTAAAATTGTTGTATGGTCACTTGTTGTTTCTTTTTAAAACAATTTGTTTTATCGCAGCATGCATTTAGATGATTGGTGTATAATTATTTCCTCAAATATATTTCACGATTAAATTAATTACAAAATGTAAAAAAAAAATATATTGAGTAGCAACCCATCGCAGGTATCTTTCCAAGATGCAATTCAACACCACAGTAATAACATTTAAACATACAGACGACGAATATTTTAATTTGAAAATGCAATAGTCACCTTTGGATACGCAGCAGAACTATTTAATTCAACAGCAAACATAAATAAGTGCAAAATTTCATGCAAATAATTAACATATGTACATATCCTAGCGGTGCAAATAAATCTCTAGAGCTCATAAATTATTTTGCAAGCGTACTATAATTTGCTAAACGACCGCTTAGTTAGAAATAGCACAGATATTAAATTTACATTTTTTTTCTGACCTGGTAATTGGAAGAAGCTTTTTCGCTCGTAAATGAATTCAAATATTTATTTACGTTAATAACTTTTAAATTGAGACGTTTAAAGAAAAAAAATCTGTTAATTCCTGTGTTTTAACTTTTTAAACTTAATAAATAGATATTTATTTTTCTATAGCAATTTCCAGAAGGTAGGTTTGATTTCTATGCATATATTAAGACAGACAAAAAGTATTGTAAACGATTTCCTTAAAAAATTAAGCGTTTTTGGAAGTGTAGGATGAAGCACTTTTCATGATCTTTTACATTAAATTTTAAGTTATATTTGATTTCTGATAATCGAATTATTTGAGTAATTTATAATGAAGGTATTTGTTGAGTTTCCAAAAGGAGTATTTAAAGAAAATTCTAAAAATCAGTTTTATATATTCTTTGTTCTATGTAAGAATTTTTTTTAACTTTGTATTTATAAACTTTTATATGAGATATTACTTCAAAAAGTGGTAAACGGAGTGTTCTTATAAAATCATTATGATTACTTATCTTATAGAAAAGGGTTTGGTCTGGAAATAAATTTATTTCTTATTTCTAGTCAAAACCCATAATAGATTAATGAAATTCGTATGAAAAACAAATGGAATTAAAATTATTTATTCATATTTCAGTTACTAGTACTTTGTATCTTCTTAGATGGTTTTAATATATTGCAATTTTGTGATTTAATTAATATTTAACTCATTTTCAAAAACTGTTATTTCATTTCTGACGTATAAGTATTCTTTCTAACATTTGGAATCGAATTAATATTTTGTTCATGAAGCTTTTATATAACTACGTAATATGCACATCTATTATTATAAAGTGTATTTACACATGAATTACGTATACATTCATGCAATTACATCAAATTAATCGCAAGCAAATAAATTCATGCTCTTATTGTAAAAACTCTTTAACTGTTATGAAATATCTAGGAATTAAAATTAATATCTATAAATTTGAAATCATTAAGAATCATAATTAAACTGAATTTCCTTTAAATGGCTATTATACCAATAATTGTTTTTATTCACCATGATGAATTAATACAAAAATATTTATCAGTTAAAGAGTTTTTTCTTCAGCTTTCAATAACTAATTTTACTATACTATTGCTTTATTGCTAATAATTATATTCTCTTAAAATTATCGATGATTTTTTAAATATATAAAGGTATTTAAAAACAATGTCAATCTAAAGCAATTAAAATTCAGAATTTACACTATCACAAAACAAACTATCGTCTATTTCGTAAATTAAATTGAATTTTTTTATATTCAAATAGTTTCTATATTTTATTTTATTAACTAAATATTTTTAAATAATAATCTGAATTCAAAATACTGATATTGAGTACACCAAATATAGAAGAGGTTTTAAGCATGCTTTTTACATCAAAATACATGCATGTAATGCAACATAAATATATTACATGCAAATACAACATAGTAACTGCGTATCCAAATTATGAGTTCCATTAAGGTAATTTATTTATTTTCCTCATGTAAAATTTATTATGTATTTTTTTTGCTCGTGTATCATTTAACGTATACATAACATATCATAGTATAAATAAATTAATATTTTTTTAAATTTTATTTTCTTTGTGTATTTTTTTAAATATGATACTTGAAGGTAAAAACTTTTTTAAAAATTGGGACTTTATTAGTAATAATATTTTATAAAATAAACTCATTTAATAATTTAAAACTCATTTAATAATTGTTTTGGATCTATACAAAATTTTAAAAATATTTGCATAATTAAATATAACATTGGAAAATTATTTAAGTATTGGATTTTAGGCACAGATTCGTTTTAATTCTTCATTCAACAGAATTTCATTGATACACTTAAAATAATGGTTAATTGTAAAATAACTTAAACCTAAAGTTAAAAATATTTGTATTTAAAAACTTTTCTGTAGTTCAAAAACCATATGAATAAAGTGTTTAATAGAGACGAAATTCTTTTTTATTTGATTAAGAAATTTTTAATTTGATAATCAAATTTTAAAAAAAAATATTTTTATTTGATAATTAATTTTAAAAAGTTTTAGATGTTTTTCTTTCCGGGATTACCAATTTTGATATTTTGATAGAGAAAAATTTATCTCATTTTTGATCTTATATGAAATTAACTTTTATCTGATTAAAAAAACCTTTAGATTTACGCTTAGAAAAATGAGAAATATTTTAGTTACTTTAATTTTGTCTATCCCTAGTTAAATAGAATTGTTTATCTATGAAAACATGTATCGACGATTGAAGAATTTTTACTATATTAAGAGTCTAAAAACTCAATTATAGATTCAATTTATGTTCATTCATTTAAAAATATTGCCATCCTTTCAGGTCATTTTTTCACCGAAGAGAAAATTTAAATATGTTATGAACCTTAATGGAACTCTCTGAACATACTGCATTATTCTGGATAGTTTGATTCGAATAAATAAAGAATGTGGGCATTCCAAGTACACACATTCCGACATATAGAACACATATTAGCCGCATTCTCCCTCTCACCCTACGCTCCGGAAGTGGATCGTCTGTCTGTCGTCTTCGTCTCTCGTCGTTTCCTTCCTAGGAACTCCGACCCCATTCGTTTTTCACTTTCGAGAGATCTGTCCACACCCTCACCCAGGATCAAATCGTCTTCGTCTCTCGATCTCTTCCCCAAGAATTCCGAGCCCATCCTCTTGAAGGGAACCTCATCCAATGACTCATCGTCCTCGTCGTAGTACTCGGATCTCTTGCCTAAGAATTCCGAACCCATTCTTTTGTCTTCGCCAGATCTTTTTCCCAAGAACTCGGAACCTATTCTCTTTCCCAAGAATTCCGAGCCCATTCTTTTGCCCAAGAATTCAGAACCCATTCTCTTGCCGAGGAACTCGGAACCCATTCTTTTGCCAAGGAATTCAGAGCCCATTCTCTTTCCCAAGAACTCTGAGCCCATTCTTTTATCTTCTTGGGGAGATCGCTTGCCCAAGAATTCGGATCCGATGACGTAATCCTGGCGGCGAGGGTGCGGAGCACTGATCCGTGCCCTTTTCAGGGACTTTTCCCTAAATCTCAAATTTAAAGGGGGCGGGACATTTAAGCCTGTACCTAACGAGACTAATTGCATGATGTGACGTAATGTGTTGTCGGAGAGTGCTGTAGAAGGTTCTCGGAGAGCATCCATGGAGTAATCTGTAATATAAACATGTAAACAAGGGATATCACACATTCAAAGTAAGGCACCATCAATTCACTCTTACAAACACACAGATACATAATTTAACAATAAATGTACTTTCATAAACAATATATTTTTGCATATCAATTCAAATTCAATAAAAAAAGTTAGTGATATATAGTAAAATTTAGTGATATAATTTGATAGACGATAAACAATACTATTAAATAAATATCTTTAGCAACTCTTTTCCAAAATTATTATTCATTAAAATCTGTGTAATATATCTATTTTCATTTCGTAATTTCTTTTTGCTCATATTTTGTTATCTAGCTGCATTTTTTTCTTGTTCAACTGCACTTCTTTCCATGTAAATAACAATATGTAAAATATAATATAATCTTACAGTTATTTTGAGATTTTTTTTATTCATTACAAAACTTATGTTTCAATTGATTTTAGTTATATTGTCACTAAGGCTGAATTAAAGACACGGATAGCTAGAAACAATTGCTTTATTAGCTCCAAGCAACTCGCTGGAGAACAGAATGAAGAACTGAGAAGAACTCAGCTTTCATACATCTGTAGAACATTCGAGAATCATCTCGCTCGAATAGTAAAGCATGATCTAGAATCATTTCAATTTTAGAGAAATAATTTAGAACAATTTTAAATTAAAATTCTAGCCTTTGGATAAAACGAGTCGGCTTGGAATCCAACCAGGGAGCAAAGGGCTTACAGTCCAGTACTCTGCCAATCGAACCACTGCGAAACACAAAAGACTTTCTTTTTGCGGCAATATTATTTGACATAATTACTACTTGGCGTATTAAAGATATTGCTTTTTATAAAGAAAAAGAAAAATACCATTTGAAACTAAAAATTATTGGCTGAATCATTTCGATGGATTGAAATTTAACTAAAATATAAAAAGAGTAGCTCAGATTATTTGTTGCCATTTACAGAAATACAAACTAAGGCAAATAATGGAATGTCGTTCTTTTGGGGATTCCTTTAATTAAAGTTTGCTAATAATATGTTTGATTCAATCAGGATTCAATATTTTCAGAACTTCATTATCAGTTGATCTATAAATTTTAGTTAAATTTTTATTCCATATGAGAAACGCCATCTTCGGGTTTTTGAAAAAAATCATTTGAAGATTTCATAATTTTAATGTCGGTATTTCAAGAAATAAACTATGATCTATTAAAAATAAAGTTAAAAGAAGAATTATTTTTTTTTAAAAGACACTCTTTAGCTTACTATAAAAGAGAAAATATTCTTTTATCAAAAATACGGATTTCGAAGCCAAAGAATCAAATATGAAGTATTGTAAAAAGGAAAATACAGAAAATATTAGATGAAAACAAAGATAAATATTTATTTAAAAATATCTACTATAATCGTGATGAAAATTTAAAATTTCTTAAAATATTTTTATGTCCTTTTTCCGTTTGGTCTTTGTCATAGTTTTGGCTAAAACGATCATTTTCTTCTTTATTGTTCGCTAATAAAAAGATGTTCACAAAAACTCTTTTGATTTTACAATTAAATACCATTCTAATACGAAACTATACCTTAAATTATCGAAGTTAAAGTCAATTTATTTTATAATGAAATATTTTTACAATTGCATTAAATTTTCGAAAATAATCTAATTAATGTTTTTTTTTCTGAAACTGTTTAAGCAGACAAAGAATCTTTAATTAATAATATAATGAAAACTTAGTGCGCAATTCTTAATTAATGATGAAAATAATTGAAATAATGATTCCGAAATATGAAAAATGTCTCTAATTTCCCAACCCTTTCAAATATAATTTTAAATTCCTTAATTCAATGAAAACTAACCAAACAACTAAGTGCACAGTCTTTGAAATGAGCATATTTAAATAATGAGGCTTTCCACCGATTTCACTTGAATCGTAAATTTTAATTTGCTATAGCTAAAATTTTTTAATTAAATGCCAAAGGTAGGAATTTATGCCAATTATTGCAATTAAAAACTAAGTAAAGTGAAATAATTGAACTTATCGCTGCTTTTATGAAATCGCAAAATACATTTGAAAAAATCAATAATCAGCCTTTTCTTAAAATTGAGCTTATATTATCGATATAACACTTTGAATAATATAGCAGAAACATTTAAGAAGAAACAAAATAAAATTGCTTATTTTTTAATATCCTTTTCTGGAATTTTGAATGTTTTATACACTTTATTTTTCAGGTTGCTTTAAAAGTTGCTTCATTCCAATGATAGAATAGAAATTATGGATTTAAATTTTAAATGTCCTAAATAATAATTTTATATCCAGAAAATTTACTTCCATTATATATCATATACAAGTTTTGCCGCTTTGAAGAAACGAATTTACAATAAACTTTATATTTAAAATTCCTGAATTTTTCAAATCGCGGGAAATTTATTCTTCCAATTTAAAGAAACATGTTTCAGAAAGGAACAATTTATGAAGTTCTTTGATCATAACATAGGGCAGTTGGAAATTAGTTGCAATACTTCGTAAAAAATTCGTCAAAGACTATTTTGAAGAAACTAAATGGCAACACTTCAGACAGTTTTCTTTTATCAAATGACGTAAAAATTTTCCGAATGCAATTTTAGTTTTTTAAAATAAATCGTAAACACATCCCAGCAGCTGCAAATGTCCAGCTCATCCAAACAGGAAATTCGCGTGGAGATTAACCACCTGCTCATGCATAAAGTCTTTCTGTTTAAAATAATGATTTACCCATGTATTATCTAGAAAAATGCATGGAATAATTGCGATTATTTATAATATTCCATTTAGAAACTCGAAGATGAAATGCTTTACCATCTTTGATGCTATAGGATAAAAAATGACATTGGATGACTTTAAACAGTAAGATAGTAAAAAAAATTCTCATCGTCATTAACATTTATAATCAGTTATCAGAAATAATTTTATTTAAGTTTCTGTTTTAAAACGTTATAAACGGATTTTTTTTTAAGATTTCATTTTGAAATAAAATATGTAAAAAGATAAATATTATCAGACAGTTTTTGTTCTTAGAAATTCAGATTTTCATTTCATGTCAGAAAATGCCAAAAATACAATTTTTAATCCATAAATAAATATGTAACGTAGGTTTAATGTTGGTACATAAGAATTTAATGAGCTTCACGAAGCGATTAAGAAGAAAGACAATCTGCCAAAATAGAAGAAATCATTCAATAATAATCATATACAAATTCAAAATTATTTATTAAAAAAACTTATTTATGTAATTTTATTCAAAAATGGTATCTGTTTGATCTTGTGTTATTATCTTCTTAAATTTTAAATCAATGTTATAGAGGGAGCAGACTTTTTATAACGTCATTTTGAGGTAGATGAAAATAATTGACGATTTTAATTAACAATTATTTATTTTCTAAGTTTCACATTTTACAAGACAAAACAAATTCGAACATTTAAATACACGACACTTACTTAGAATACAATCTAATAATGACCCACAAGAAGGAGCATAAGAGATATACCTAGATGTTAATAAGATAACGCCATCTGTTGTATCAAAAGAGAAGGTGGTAAAGTTATGCAACCTCTATATCGTCAAGAAAACCATAGTAACGATCATTTTCTTTTGACGAAGAATTGTAAGAATTAAAAAACCATTTTAAAATGAATTATTTATAACATTAATATTATATATGTGACTGGAAGGAATCATGTTTTTTAAAAAAACAATTCTGTAATTGTTTAAATGCTAGAGACAGTTTTTCGCTTGTTGTGCTAAAGTAATTTCCTAATATTTAAATTTCAAATATATGATTTAAAGTTTTGATGACGGATTACAAAGTTAATGTATGGAACTAGTTCTCTGACGCATTTTTAAATTTAAGTCAAAATTACTCTCTTTCAATCCAGCATTGGTCAAATAACAGTTATTTTTTAAAAAATTAAGACATTTTTTTAAAAAAATAAATAATTAGTTTTTAAAATTAATTAATTTTATTAATAGACAATTTTTTTAATTAATTTAATTAAATAATAAGTTTTAAATTTTAATAAAGACCTATTTATTTGAATTTAAGACGATTTTCAGTAAATAAAAATATCTAAATTAAATGTCATTTCATAAGAAAGCATCAAATATTTAATAATACATTTTTAATGAGAACCAAAATAAAGATATACTTTAAAAATGTAACTTTTAAGAGAAGAGAATATTATACAAGAACACGATTCTCTGAAACTTCTTTATCATGCCGCTATCTCTTTTAATATCCTTTTCCAGTTTTTGAACAATTTCTCGTAAGGATTAAACTTCATAATCACTTTTCAAGAATTCTTTCAAAATTCTGAAATCTTTTAGTTCATTGTATTTTAATCTCCCTTTCGCTTCGATAAACGTGCATGCAAAGAAGTTACGGTGCATAAATCAAAAATGAAGGTGAAAGTCGCTTTTGTAGATAATTAGATAGAAAATTAAAGAAGACAAAGTTGACGCTGACTCGACGGTAAATCCCTAAACATACATAAAAATCCTATTACTTTTTAATTACTCTCTGTTTGGGAGCTATAAATGCTTTGAATAAATGATATTCTTAATTTTTGAAAACAGATCGATTTTAATTATAATGCATGCTTATAGTTGATATTAATGTTGAGAGGAAATTTATTTTCATAACTTTTTAAAATGTTAATTTTAAATTTTAATTAATTTTTAATGATTAATAAAATAATTATAATTAATTAAAGAAATTAAAAATAAATAAAAAAATTAAAAATTAACTAAATTTAATTTTAAATAAAAATTTATTTTAAGTGAAAGCAATATCATCTTACTTCATTTACAGAACAGCTCCGGTTGGTCTCTGCTCTTTCTCAAAATACCATTCCAATTCGTTACAATATCATCTCTACTGATAATAAAAGAATTTGTGCATATATTTTTGTGTGATTTTGTTCTAAATAGAAAAAAATAGATAAATAATAGATAAAATATTTTTAGAAGTCCTTTCTTTATTTGGCTAAAACGATTGTTTTCTACTTCATTATTCGCCAATAATAGGATGTCCTCAAAAATTATTTTCCTTTTATAATTTAATATCATTAACGTATGCTTTAATTTATCGATCGAGTCAAAAAAATTATTATAGAATGAAATATTTTTGCAATTGCATAAAATTTTCGTCAACTATAAATTAATGTTTTTAATGTCTTCCTCCGTTTGATTGGACAAAAGAATCTTTAATTAATAATATAATGAAAGTCAGTGCTCAATTCTTATTAAATGATGAAAATAATTTAATTAATGATTCCGAAACATGAAAAATATCTCCATTATCCAGAATTCTATCAAATGTATTTATCTAGACAAAGATTTAAAAATTGAGCAGAAATTACAATTATAAAAGGAAGAGTGTATTTCGGAAAGATTGAAGGAAGATTTTATTTACACAAAAACTAAGCAGTGTTATCGATTTATTGGGATAACTTTTTTAAATAATGCACGACAAAAACCCATATCATTTTTTAAACCATCTAAACATGAGAAAATATTACAATTTTTAAAAAGATTTTAATTAATTTTTGTGCTAAATTGTGGGAATACTTTTCTATGCTGTATTCGATTTGAAATTTTTTCATTACTAATTCAAAAAAAAAAAAAATTATGCCTTTCCTTTTCATACTTTAAAGATAAGAAATGAAAATATTGCTAGTTCACATCAATGAACATTTTACATTTTCTTACATTTCTTCGTAAAATTGTACAGAATTTTATATTATTGTTTATTTTGTTAAAAAGTAACATAAAAAGTCAGTGACATTATCATTATCACAGACTTGTGTAAAGTCTGTAAAAGAAGCTTTCTTAGGATTTTAAATATGTGAAGTAATGTATCATGTAAGCACACATCTTGTAACTGATATTTTTCATTTCATCAGAATTCTTTAATATTGATAGATTTAACAAAATTAATAGAATTGGGATTGATTAAAAGAATGCTTAAATCCTTTACATATTTAGCAAGAGAAGCATAAAAAAGTTAGAGCAAAAAAGTTGCAATTAGATAACACAGAGACTAACTAACACCTGGTTAATAAAATAATTTTTATTCATCCACTCCAGTTCAAATACATTTTTTTAAGTTTGTAGTGAATGATAGCGGATGTCAATGCAGTTTTATCAAATATTAATTTGTTTATTAAATTAAATTTATTTTTATTACTTTAAATACAGTTTTAGCAGTTTGTAATGAAAACTGAAATTGACAGGCAGTAGCTCAATCGGTAAAATGCGAGGATTTCAGTATTTTTCATGTGAAGATCAAGAATGCAATTTCAGTTCTTGCGAAAATCAATCATTTTTAGTAAATTATTTATATTAATTGTAATCATTTAATAAAAAGTAACTAAAATAAAAAAAATTCTTTGTTGGACTAAGTGGGAAATGGCAAATTTTTTTAAATATTACTTTAAAAAAATAATTACACGGTATTTTTGAAGCTTTTATTCTTTTCTTATGGAAAATAACATATGGGCTGCCGTGAAGAAAGTAAAGCATTTATTAATAGAGAATTTGCTAATAAGAGAACACAGTTAAGAAATGGACACTTAATTCATTTATAAGAATCAAAAGCTTTTTTTAATGTGCTTAAAGCCTTATCTTAAAACAATGAAATCCAAAACAAATGCATTCAAAAATAGATATCAAGAATTTTACTCTAGAAATTTATACAAATTTATGCTTGTCAAAAGATTGATTTAGTATTATTTGTCAAATACGATATATAAGAATTTAATTTCTTCTCAAAGAGGGTCATATCTTAGAAAAACTATAAAATTTAAAATTATATTGAAAAAAGTTTCAAGTAATATATAAAACTTAATCAGAACCAAGTAACTAAATATTAATTTGCATTCTAAAATTTGAATAATTTGTTATAAAGGCAAAATATTTTTTATAAATCCAAAATGCTAAAGTCAATACATTTTTATTTATATTAATGTTTTATATTTAACGGTTTTATTTAATTGACCTTGATTTTCATTGATTTTTGTTATCTTTGTAGAAATGATACTTAATAACTATAATTTTGACTCTTGCATTTCTTTTAATTCAACGGATTGAAAATGATTAAATCTTAAAAACAAGAGAAGCTTTTAAAATAATTTATTTCTTAATACAGCTTAATTTCAAAAAAATGTACTAATTCCCTTTGCTAATTGTGCTTTTTTATCAAAATTTATATTAATAATTAATTAATATTATAAATAATTTTTAAAATCTGAATATCAAATTATTTAAGAGTAGAATGAAAATCCAACAATAAAAATAGTTGTAAATACTTAGAAATGCAGTTACAATAAAATGCAAAATATTATTTTTTTAATGAAATTGATCTTTAATATTATTATTTTTGATAATATGAATATTATTTAATGTGTGAATAAGATCCAAATATAAAAATTCGAAAAACACTGCTGAAAAAGTGATAGATTTTAAGAATTTTGCCTTACCTTTTTTTTATTGAGCTCTCTATCTAGCCTAAGGATAGAGAAACCCACATGCCTGTATTTTATCAAATTATTCTTAAGAACTCAGACACCGAGCTAAGAAATGCAGACTGTGAGATATCACGCCAGATATATGTATGAAAAAAATTGTTCTTCAACTGTTCGAATATTCCAACTTGTTGCCGCAGTTTTCTTTTCATAACATGGTTAATATGCTAATTTCAGGGTCAAATAACGTCAATAAACATTCAAATTTGCAACCGCAGGGCTGATGTTATGAACGCTTTCAGTTTTTTTAAAACTATCAACTAGCTTCTGGTAAACGTAGATAACAACGAGTTATTCTAAACATGCAAATCATGGGAAGAGCTTGCGATAACATTTCATGGTATTTGATTCTTTTTCCCCCTCTCTTTTTTTCTTGTTCTTCTTGATTCTGAATTCTAGAATGTTCGCTGTTGTGCAGACGATTTTTCTGTAAAAGCTGAATCGAAGTGATCATTCAAATATAAGACGATTTCCTAGTAAGAAAATTCTTTTTTTATATAAAAAGCATGAATAAGAGCAATCATTTCAATAGTAATTAAATAAAGTCAGTTTCCAAAGAAAAAAAATTTTTTTTGGAAAAAATTGTTTGCTTTGAAAGTTTATTCTAATCATTAGAAAAGTTTTACAAGTTTTTTTAAAATCACTTTTCATTTTTTTCGGTAGGCCAATTTCGTAAACTAATTTCAGAAAGTTTGAGATGATTTTTTTTTCATTACGTCTCTTTAACTAATTTTCTTCCCACTAACTTCTTGAACATTTTTAGAAAAGAATGGAAAAAATATAATCCAAAAATATAATTCAATCTCAATTTATATATAAAAAAATTCTAAGAAATTTAACTTAGGGTCGAACATTCTCCTTTATTTAAAAAAAAATAAGGTTACTGCTCTCTGATAGATCATGTGCAGGAAATTATTTTCTAATTTCTGTATTTTATATTTTATTTATATCTTTAAATATAAATAACTAAAAGTTGTAAATTTTTAACTATATTATATGGATATTTCTAATATATGTATTGAACTTAAGATGGAAATAAAAATATTCTATTGTTTCATTTAATTTTTAGAAACATGAAATTAACTTTTTCCAGAATAAAAATTACATTTCACATTATTCTACAAAAGAAAACAGACCTATAAGGAAAAGCGAGAAGAAAATTAAATTGTGTTATTTTTAAATTTGAAAAAGCCTTAATTTTTTTGTTTATTATTCTTTTTAACAGATCCATACTTAACATATATATAATTCAAAGAAATTCATATTTTAAAGAAAGAATAAAAATAGAATTTTGGATAAAAGAAAAAAAAACTGACCTAAAGTGCAGTTAAAAAATTCTGCGGAAGTGTCATGGGTAAATGGTATATAATATAAAATTGACTCCAAAAAGTAAAGAGTAGGAAAAATTATACTTCAAATAATTAATGTCTTATTAATTAATTTTTGAAATCTCAACAATTAAAATTTTATTTTAATCTTTTACTCGTACAGAAATTGTGCAAATTGGAATCATTTAAATTTCTATAATTTTATTATTTTTTATTTTGGAATGATAATCAAGTTTGCAGCCATTATTTCCAAAATTGAATCAAATATAACCGACTGAAAAATATACTAATAATAATTCATTAATTAATTTTGATAAAGGGCGGATTAAAAATCATTTTTCTTCCTTTTGTATTACTTTTGGAACACAATGATTTTAAAACTTGTATTCAAAAGGAACTCTTTTGCAGTTGATACTTTATTGCATAAACGTATAATTTCATTTTTTTAAATTTTGCCCTTAACATATGTCTCAGTGCCTATAAAAATTTCAAAGATTATTCTTACAATATTTAACATGGAAGTAAGCTAAAGATAAATAATTCATTCGAATCAAGCAGATGTTGCAAGAATAATAAATATAATCCTTATAGCAAAAGACAACTAATGTCTTAACTTTATGAGTCACAAAATCAAGTTACTGCTCTCAAGACAGCAGATGATCAAGCTTTTGAACATTTGGAAGACGAAATATTATCCATAAAATATGTTCGAGTAATAAAGTTTTAAAATCTGTAGCTATATTGAAGATTTTCCTTGGGGTAATCCGGAATTCTTCCTCTTCTTTTCATGAAAAGGGAGGAAATACTCAGAGGGAGCAAAATTTACTCTCTGATTTTACTCTTCGGTAACGTCCAAAGATTTCCAAATCTTCGAATTCAATAAAGATTCTCTTAAGCAAATGATTGATGTGAGCTTTGATGTATTCCAAATTTGAGTTTTCGTCTCTTTGGTTAACGGTTGCGGAGAGTACAAAACGTGATGTTGGTTGGCATCTTGTATTTGGTGGTGGATTCAGTAAATAAATTGTGTATTTTAAAAGATTTATAAGAATTTTCTTTAAGTTTTCTTAGATATTGTCGTTTATATAAATCTGAATCTAAATTTTCTTTGGCCATCGTGCTAACGAAACTTGACCAAGTATTGGATTCGTCAGAAAAGTAATCAAGTTTTGTTTGTTACCCAGGAGCTAATTATCACGCATCAATTCTATCTCCGAGGGGAAATCTGTTTATGAATAAGAGTTTGTTAATACTTAATATTTTTATTACTTTTGTTTTATAAATGCTCATGAATGTAATATAGTTTTCGTTCCTTAGTTCTCAAGTGTTTGGATTATCTTTTTTGTGGGCATCTTTTCGAGAACGATTCAAAGATTTTATTTATTTATAATCAAATTATTTAGTGGAGTGTAAAAATAGTTCGTATTTTTCCTATATTTCTGATTGTTTTACATCGTATTACATAAAATTCTGCACTCGAAGAATTCTAAATATAAGGAATCGTTGAAAGGAAGTAACACAGAAAACCTTTTGAAAGGTTTGAGATTAATAAAAGATTAAAACGAAATCTCTTACGCCTATTTCAATGTATCCTGTCAGAACATCATTTCCTTAACGGCCAAGCAAGTTCAATTTAATGTCATCAAATTTTTATCCAGTTATAATGCATTTCAATTGTTTTATCAAGTATTTAATCCCATTATTTTTTAGGGCAGTAATCCAGGGTAGAAAGATTGTTCTTTACGCGAGTAGTTTGTATTAGAAATAAGACAGTGAAATTTGAGTGCCGCAAGTAATGACATGCATTTAAAAAATAGATTCCCCAAGTAGTTTAGCCTTTCAATGGCACTACGCTGTTGTTACTGTTGTTCTTTCTTATGGCACTTGCCATGGACAAACTTTGAGAAACAGTCAGTGATTTAAGCCTAATCAGCGTTTCCTGTTTTGTGGTTCCCAGTTAGGGCCAAGAGTACGACTATTACTACTCACACATCAAATTCGTTTGTGCACCCATTTTTACAGGCGGGGGCACATTCACACAGGTAGTACAGAGATGAACAACTACGCCCTAACCTGGATGCCCAGATAAAGGTGAAAACAAGCTACTCCTTTTCCAGGACGACAGCGAGATGTGATTTTGTTAGAGAAGTCCATGTGTAGAACATTTGTTACAAAAAACACATTTATAAGTCTGTATCTTGGTGTCATGTACAAAGTTATTCAGTTGAGGAAATCATTAACAAATTATATATAAACGCTTTAATTGAAATATATAAATCATCAGTATCTCTGGTAAATCAGTTAGTAGCTAAAGGCTGATACTATTCATATAAAAATGAATTAATTTGTATTTGCTATTCATAATATTATTTCACCCAAATTATTGAAACAGATGCCTACATGCAAAGTTAAATACGGACTCAAAGTCTGATTTCAATTTACACGATATTCATAATGAATTAGATCATCTGTCGGATGTTGTATTTAGCATTCATGAACAAGTGCAGCAGCTGGTTTCCAATTTATTGCAAACATGATCAAAATTCTGAGCCGCGCCTCTTTCACAAATCTACCGTTAACAATGCACTCACATTGCATAGCAGAAATGTTTAATGCGCCTTAAAACTGAATAAATCCAATGCATCCACAGATATGCTAACATTCGCGAGGATATAACAATGCTATTTAATCAATAAATGACACCGATCTGACTTATTTAATGTTTTGAACGCCAATATCACAACAGAATTCTCTGTCACTGGTTGCTCTTTATTAAGATAGATATAGTGAGCTTTTCTGAGATTGTTGGGAAGTTTAACTAATCATTTTGCAATATCTTCATTCATCGAAAATGCAGAGTTGTTTGAGACAAATATAAACGACTAGATTTCAAAAAGTTTTAGAATCTAATTGAACATAACAAGCCTTTATATAAGAAAAACTTCTGTCCAGGCTTGGACAGAAATGCTTGTTATAAAATGCTTCGGCCAGCGTACTGACACAGTGGTAGCACGTCTTCTTCGTGATTTGGGAGTCCCAGGTTTGAGGCCCGGTTAGAACATGGTTTTTTTTGTTTACCATCTATGAGAAGTATGAAAGTTTCCCCCTGTAAAAAGGGGATGTGCTGGAGAATGTGATGAGGGTGTAGCTATGTACTGGGTAAATAGTCATATTCTTGGCCCTAGTTGGCGCTACTTCATAAAGAAGAGACGCTCATTCGGCTTAAATTCTCTGACGGCCGTCAGGGTGCTTGTCCATTGCAAGTGCCAACAACAACAATCAAAAACTTCTGTTCAAGCTTGGATAGAAATATTTGTTGTAAAATTCTTCACTACGCGTTGAAATGAAATAAGTAAAAGTATATTTTTGAAACAAGGTTGCTATATCTTTTAAAAAACTTCTTTCACATATGGAAGCTTTAATTACCTTCAGCGATCAGTTTCCAAGTATTACTAGCATTATTTTAATAAAGTCAGCCAACTTTGATAAACTACATCTTACCATAAATGAAAGAGGGATTTTAAATTATATCAGTGCAACAAATGAAGGCCTTCTGATTAATTAGCTATTCTAGAAAACTGAGTGAAATTAGTTGGCGAAATTCATCCGGTTGTTGAGCATGGGAGTTTTCGATTGTTTATTTTATGATGTCTCTAGGGAAGAGAAGGTAGGTGACCAATGAAAGCTTATTTCAGACAATGAGCTGTAGTTGTTTCTTATTCCATGTTTTTCTATGAACATTATCTATCGAAACCTCAAACCTATATGAAATTACATAAATAGGGAAGATTTAGATGAAGATTTCATTGAAGTTCTCTTGCTCCATGGATGCAAAAGCGTCTCAACGTATCAACTTTGCCCCTATCAACAAGGACTATTATATGTGAACTTCTAACATTGAGTTTAAACATTCAACGACCTGAACAATCCGAAATTTAAAAAAGAAAAATTAGGGCATTATGCCATATAATTTCACGTAATTTTTGTTTGTTATGTTCAAGAGCAATGTGCGGAGAACATCACGCATACATGTGTAAAGATTGCTCCGAAAATAAATAAATAATATTTTTATCCTACCTGACAATCAAGAGTTCTGAAACCATCTGCAGGTGGAATGCTTTTATTTGAATTAATTTTAAAAAATTGATTTTAAATACACTTCGTCTAGGAGACGAATGGTTATCATTCTTGTTAGTTTTTTAAAGGTTACCTTTCTAGGGTTAAGAACAAAAAAAGAAAATCAAAATTTATTGATTGGGCAGCAGTAACGGAGTCTTAAAAAAGATACGAAAATGAAAAATACCTCGTAGGTGAGAATTTGGAATTTATATGCATCCATCAGCGATTTTTGAAATAAAATTCACCAAATTTCATGTATAATTGTTTGTGTTTGTGCCATGCAATGATTACTGTTTTTTGTATGTTTCTTAGTCTTTTACAGTACATTTTAGTAACTATTGGGGAAAAGTCTTCCCAAAATTATCTTGTAATAATTTGCGCCAAATTGCATGTTATCGGCGAAAACGTATTACAGAATGGCTTATTAACTTGCGATCTGCGGAGATTTGTTGCTGGAATGCGATTAATACAAGGCCTATAGTACATGGATGTGTGTTGGCTGCTTGGAATAAGGGCGTATCTTCCCCCAAATCTCCGAATCCCTGCTTCTAGTCTTGGTTCGAGCATGGTTGTTCTTTTGTGTTTCATCAGCAATGTGTATGAATGAGCCCCCTCCCACCTGTAAAAAGGGCCTGTGCAAGCGATTGTGATGATTATGTAACTAAATGGTATCTTGACCCTAGTTGGTGCGATTTCAAAACAAGAGGCGTTATTTTCGACTTAATACTCGCTGATGCCTCGGCGAACATTGTCCATGGCAAGTGTCACTAATAACAACAACAGAATTAAAAGCCAGCCTTCGTTCAAAAGTTGTATATGTAATATCCATATAATGTGCGTCCTTGTTATATGGTGTACAGTATAGCTAGAATAATATTGTTTTGGTTTTAACTGGTTTGGAATATGTTGTTTCAAACGCAAAAATCTCGGAAGAGTTCGTAAATGGTCGATCTAATTCAAAGGCAAAGGGGCTGAAATTTCCATTTCTCTATAATTTTCTTAATGTTAAAGATAGAAAATTAAATTAATCAGCAAAATTAGTGCCTCTTTAAGTCGAATAAATTTTGTATTTAATTTTGCAATAACTGCAATATCTTAGAAGCCTCGACAGTGCTTGTCCATGGCATGTACCACTAATAGCAGCAACAACATGGATGTGTAAATTTTTGACACCTTTTCTCCAACAATTTGAAACCAAAATTTAAAGAGATTTATACTGAACAAATTTTCATAACCTGATCAACCAATCAACGGTCATTGATTGGTAGAATTTTCTGGAGACATTCATTGAAATGGTCTGAAACAGCAATTTTCAAATTGTTGGGAATATTTGAATATCATTAACCACTTAACTGGGTTATTTTATTTACTGACTAATACCTGATGACACCTTCTATTTTAGGAATATTTTCTTATTTTGTTTCAAGTTTAAATCCATTGAATACATGACTTATCTATGTATTCGAAGTTATTTTCATATTGAATTATAATAATTATGAGTGGTTTATTTTTAGCTTACACCTCTCAAAATTCATTAAATCGATCCACGTACGGCATACGGACAAACCTGTTAAGGGGTTAAGTCAAATTATTATGGTAGCAAATGAGATACTTTTTTTCCCTTATTTAGAATTTTTAGTGCATTAAAAATATTTCGGAAATTGGGTGATCATCTATAAATTTTCACATCATATTTTAGCACTGTATTTTATTCACTCTTATTATATAAAATATAATTCTCTAAATCAATTATAGCATGCTGTTAATGGGAAGTATTTTTGGAAATTAGCACTTCACTGTTAATTAAAGTGAGAACTCTGTGAATGGTAGTAATAAAATAAAATATCCATTAATGCTTATTTTAACTCCTGATTGTCAACTTATTTCTTCTAGGCTCCTTATAGAAATTGAACAAATTAATTAGATTTTATTTTTTATTAATAGAATACAAGCCAAAATAGAAAACATGTCGAACGAAAAAACATTAAAATTCTAGATTGCATTTCAGAAAGGAGTTCATTTAATTGCTTCTGGTAATCAATATAATTGCTGATAAATCCTTCTTAATTCAATATTCGCGTGATAACAGAGGAAATCAACTTTTCTTCCTGATTTAATCATTTTACGTAGGATTAAAAGATGTTTCTCGGGCCATTTCCTTATGTATAGAAAAAAAAGGTAATAATGGAACCAATTTCCGTAAAAAAGACCTCTGCACAAATTGGGTTATAATTTTAGTGATATATCGACTTACTTTTTGATTATAAGTTTTAATAAAAGAAAGTAATTGCATTTTAATATCCAGTATCCAGAATTCTCCCTTTTCTTTGAATATTAATTTCTAAAATTAGATTCGTCGTTAATTACATGAGATCAATTTTTTATATTTATTTACGGAAGTAAAATATATATAATATAAAGATATGTAAAAATGTATAAATATAAATCAGAAATTTTTAATTCAAAAAGTTGAAAATTTCTGTATCGATATTTCATAACTTCATAACATTTATGGCCTTACCTACAAATTTTAAAATGTGACATTCACAATACAAAAATCTTTCTAAGTCCATTAGAGGCTGGATTTTATATATAATATATAAATACTTCTAATATAATAGATATTATATAGCGAATAATTTTTCAAAATCTTAAATAGATGTTTATCTGAAAATCATAAGAAAATTTAAGTCTTTCATCTATAGCACTTTAACAATATTCGCAAGGGAAAATTTATTAACTGTAACTCATCAGTTTCCTACGATTGATGGCTTTTGTCACCAAACTGTCTTTCAATTTTAACAACGGAGCTTATTATTACACAAAAATTATTTCTATAGTCTAATTGTAATGATACACTTTTCATTAATAATATTTTTATATTCAGTTTTGTGTAGCTATTATAGGTTTGCTCGAAATATTTCAAATGTATCTTGACAATATTCTCAAACTTTTCATTTACATCATTCTTTTCAAATACATAAATAAATTCACAATTATTATAAATTAGAATTTTTTTCTAAATCTTTATAGAGAATATTTTATATTTTGAACATAGAATGAAAATTAATTATTTCGATTAACATTACCAATATTTTAAAATTTAGTTCTGTGCAGTATTATTTAATTTGATTGTATTCTATTTATTTGTATAATTTTTTAAATACAAAAATTAACTTTCAATTAATGGAATTTTAAATATTTTATATCTAAGTTTATCTATCTGTATCTGTCAATAAAAAATTAATATTTTGAGCAAACACTAAAAAATAATTTTTTAAATTAGTATTATCTTTATTTTAACATTTGGTGCTCAACCAAATTATTTGGCTCAAATATATACCATTCATTTGTTTCTTTCTTTTAAATACAAAAATCAGCTTTCAGTTTATCTAACTTAAAATATTTTGTATAAGAGACAACCTATCTATATCTAAAGTTAATTATTATTAATTTGTATCTAAATTCAATCTGCATTAAAGTTATTTAAAGTTAATTTTATATTTTAATAAAGCAATGGTATATAATTATTTGATTAAACATTGTCAATATTTTAAAATTTGATGTTGAACTAGATTATTTAGTTAGATTGTGCTCCATTCATTTGCGTTATTTTTTAAAATAAAAAAAATCAATTCTCAGTTAATGTAACTTAAATTATTCTAAGCTAATCATCGAATTTAAAAATATATCATTCCATTCATCTGATATTGAACAGAAAATAAATAAATTTAAGTTTGATTAAAATTTCGCGTTTTATTTAATGCATTTTAGAATGAGTTACTTAAAAAAATTTAACTCCAAAGGGAATCACTAGCTACAAAAATAAACTCTTATATGTAAGTGATGCTGAAAAAAAATTCTAAAGAAGGAAAAGCGTTAAAGTAATTCTCATCAAAAGAAATTAAAATAGAATTACTTATCGCGATTTATTTTAAATCACCAACTGAAAGCCCTTAAAATATTCAAATAAAGTATAAAATTTATTCTCTAACGCTTTGCTAAATTGTATCTAGGAGCTACGTAACATAAAATAATTCAGAAATTTAGAGGATTACTGGACAGTACGTGTACATTGAAGTAAAAAAGTAAGATCTACGTAATAGATTCTACTTTTATAATTTTTATGCTTTTCCTGTACAACGACAATATTTGATTTTGAATTAAACTAGATTTTCGTTAAATTCTTTTTGTTGCTTCACAGTAAATAGATTGATTTACTTTACGTGTAACAGAAAGAAAAAAAAGAACGAAACTAATCTCCATTAATGAAAACTAAAATTTAATTCGATGAATGATAGAGGAATACTTACAGCACCCTCTATCCAGAAACGAACTAAATTTATTTTTACTTTATGGAGAACTATCTTGTTAATGCAATCAGTGAAATTTAGAAAGAGGGATTTTAAATTCAGCGTCTAATTTTTTTTTTTATTCTAGTGTAATTATCCCAGGCTCAATTGTAATTGTTGTTAATAACTAAACATAAATCATATTATAAGAATATCAATACATAAATCAAGATTTAAGTTTATTCGTTCACTTTCATTCATTTTGTTGTTATATTAACACTGTTTGCACGAAATTAACTTAAATTTTTCCGAAATAAAAAAAGCTGTTTTAGTAATATGTTTATATGTATATAGCTTATGAATTATTTCAAATAGTAAATAAAATATGATAAAAATGTGATCTCTTAGAAAAAGATAATATACAGTTAAAGTAGATTTTTTATGGAAACGAAAATTAATCGTTTGGCAGTAAAAATGTTATTATAAGCCGCAGTGAGTATAAAATACATTCAAATAAACTAATAATTTCTTTTACAATAAATTCACTGATTATGTATTATATTTGCACTAATTAAATATTTTTTTTTGTTAATTTATATCAGCTGAGTGATTCTGTATGAACTATAGTATGAATAGGTTCTTTAACTTGAATAAGCACAGAAAAGCACGTTTAAATTTTTGATATGAAAGAATAAAAAAGATACGTATTTTTATTCATTTCGAGAAGATAATATTACGAATTTTCTCTTATTCTACAAAATACAGCATATAGTGGATTAATTATTCAATGCAATATAGCAAACCATTTATATTATAACTAAAACTATTGAAATGAAAGAATAATTTTCATTACGAAGAAGACTTTTGTTAAGATATCTAAACTACACTAATGCTAAACTAATAATATAATAATATAATATATAACTGAATTTTGAGATGATTTTAAAAATAAACTATTATATAGTTTGTGTTGTTAATTAACAAGTCATATAAAAAATTAAATCAATTTCTACTTAGGTCAACAAAGATAATTTTATTTTAGTTCCTTTTTATTAAATAATTACTATTAATATAAATAATTTATCAAAAATGATTGATATTCGCAAGATTTGAACTCGCATTCTTCACCTTCACCTGAAAAATACCGAAATCCTCGCATTTCACCGATTGAGCTACTGCACGCTGCTTTCAATCTTCATTATAAACTGCTCAGATTTTATTTAAATAATTAAAAATTGATTATTTATTTTTAAAAAAAACTGTATTAACATCAAGTGTCATCCACTATAAGTTTAAAAAAAATTATTTGAAATTCAGTGGATGAATAAAAAGATATTTTATTAACGATTGAAAATCTGTACAAGATATATATAGATAGAGTGTGAACTAATAGTAGGAAGTGAAAAATAATTTCCATCCATCAAAAAGAGAATTGTTAGGCTTTATAGTTACAAAAATTTCACTTAAGGTATCATCAAAACTACTTTTTCTTTTTTTCCAAAACTATACCTTAATATTTACTAATTAATAAAGCTGCTGATATTTTATTAAATTTATAATAATTGTTTTTCATTTTTGTGTTATGACATTTTAAGACAATAATATTTTATTCTGACTAAACAATTTAAATTTTAAAGAAATATCAAAAGATCAAAAAATCTTAAATATTAGCAGTTTTTGTTATTACAACAAAATTAATTTAAAATTATTCAACAATTAATTATTTAATTAATAGGAATTAATTAACAATTACAAAATTAATCTAACAATTGCAACAAAAAATGTCTTAAAATGTCTGTACAATCAACATGGAATAGTTAGAATATTTTTTATGCAAACATATTTTCGAAGTTGTTTGTTTAAAATTCAAGTTACGTTTCGATTCAAATTCCAACTCATTGCATTTATACACATTTAGCTTATCACTGAATATTTAATATTAGTAAAATCTCTGTAAACCAATATTTAAGAAACTACTATAAAACGATGCATTAAAAAAAGACCATTGAATTCCAACTAATGCTTAAGCATACAATATAAATTCATTTAGATACATTTTGATGAGATTCTATTATTACTTTTGTTATGAATTTAGTTATTATGTCAGATCAAATTAATGAATCTAAAAATGTAAAATTAATTCAAAAATGTTTAAAAGTTTTGAAAATTCCAAATTTTTATTCATATTTTATTTTAAAAAGTAATTATAATTGAAGCATTTATATCACAGAGATCATTTTTAAAATAATAATTTTTCTTCACGGAATAAATTCATTATACACAGAATAAATCCCTACAAACTATAATTTCTATTATGATATTTAGTATGTGTATTATTATATTTTAGATTGATATACTACAACAGATGCATTAGTTCTAAGCTTTTTATTTCTTTTTAATTTTATTTTAAAACTAATTTCCGAACATAGGAATGTCCACTTTCAGTAGATCCCCTCTCATGTAAAAGTCCCTGGAAACGAGGTCGCCGATAGTTTGGCCAAAAAAGGGCTTCACTGGGAAAACAACTACTGACAACGCCCTTACTTTTCAAGAGATCTCGGTAAAGAAAGCTAAAGATAGTCAGAATTTAGCTCAACCCTCTCGTCCATCTCTCGTTTATCGGGAAAGGCCCTGGAAGCGTTCTAAAATTTAAGGGGGTCAGAACTGATCAAACGGCCATTTTAAGACTCATCAGTGGACATTTGAAAAGCCTGACTTTTGAAGCAGGCTGCAAAGTCTTTCCGATAATCAGTAAGTGCAACCTGGCTTCTCCGGAACAAATCCTTGATTGCTTGGAGTTCAGTCTGGAGGATGCTCATTCTGATCATCTTTTGGTGCTTGACTTCGCAAGGTTCTTGGACACACTGATATGATCTAGCGGGCGCTAGATCATAAAGGGTAAGAAACAACAACAGCAACAACAAAAGTATGTGTTAAAATTTTAATAGTACCTTAAAAAGTGTCTTATGGGTGTTTCATTCTTTATCTTTTCACTAGTTACAAGATTGTGAGTTGTATAGCCTAATAAATTTTCTATATAAGTGTCACACCTTTCACATCATCATTTAATAAGTTGTTAATAATTATACGTAATATAAAAGATATGAAATCACTGATATAAAAACGAGCTATTGAGCTAGGCCCATATATAGGCCCATTATATAGAAAACATGAAAACAGATAATTTTTGTTAGGTCGAAAAAAGTGAAGATCAGAATATAAGAAATTCAAATAACAAAATATTGGGGAATTTTTAAAAGTTATGTGACGCTGAAAAAAAGTGGAAACTAATCAGGATCAATTTTTTTAAAAAACATTTATTAACAAGAGAATCTCTTTAGATATTTCATTACATTATTTCATTGTATTAAGAAATTCTTAAATACTCTTAAATATCTTTATACATTTATATAAAAATAATATTCTTTTAGTATTTTGTCGTACTTTAGCATTAATTAACATCGTCAGTCTAATTTTCAATGTGCTCTTTTAAAAATCGTATATCTATAGCTTAAGGCAAAGAGAACAGCATAAAAAAATTACATAACGTCATCAAATGCTTCTTTTTTTTCTCCATACCATTATTGTCTTCAGAGGCATAATTTTCTATTCATTACCATTTAATACACTTCATTTATTCTTAGCAATATTTTCCATCTTATACACTTTTATAATAGCCCTTTATTTGTTTTTGTCCTTTCGTGTCATTTAAAGAAGACATTGCAAAAAATTATTAAAAAGATGGACAACTTGAATCAATAATATGGATCGGTTAACCGCCATTTTTGAGCTTAAGTTTTAAAAATGTCATTCTTTTAAAGTGAAATGTTTTTTTATAAGAAAACCTCATAAATAGATTAACGATGCGAACAAAACCGCAGATCAGCAGGAAAAAAATTATGTGCTGAATTGTTTTTAAAGATGGCAGTACTTCTAACAGATGCTGTTTGTTGTTACAAGCTGTCAAATAAGAATAAAAAGTATCGTTTTCAGAAATTTTTGCTGGCTTAAGAATTTTTTTGTCCGTAACTCAAAGATGAAATTATCGATTATCATATAAATGATATAAACTTTTAAATAACAGGCGATATTTTTGTCGCTGTTTTACAGACTTTTGTAATAAATTTATCTGTAAAACAATAATTATAGAATGTCCTGCGATATTTGAAGAATGGGAGAGTTCCTTTAAAAAATACTTACCATTACTCGTGCAGACTGAAGGGTGAAGGGTAGCTAGGATGAACAACAGCAGCATCGGTAGACAGGCTCCGACCCACAGAGTTTGCCCACTGAATGGCATCACTGAAATGATTTGGTAATGCTTGAAACAGAAATGGAAAATCTAAGGAAAAAAGTAATAAGAAAAAATAAAATTTTAATTAACGTCATTAATTTTGACTCATAATGCATAGATATAAATTTAGTAAAGATTCTCCGTAGAAAAGAAGAAAATTTTAAG
This sequence comes from Argiope argentata, assembly GCA_026289955.1. Lineage (NCBI taxonomy): Eukaryota > Metazoa > Arthropoda > Arachnida > Araneae > Araneidae > Argiope > Argiope argentata. The sequence continues at coordinate 110,067 of JAOUZG010016704.1, read as the reverse complement.
TTTAATTTACTTGATCTTATTTATTACAAATCAACTTTTTTCCAAGATCCGATATCCGTTTTATCTCTCTCTCTCTCTCTGTCAACAAATGTACTCTTTTGTTTGACTAGTGGGTGGTCTCCAAACTCATAAAAATAACATTATAATGTTGAGTTTTCTTTTAGTAATATTAGTCTTTTTAAATAAAATATAATGTATAAGACTGCATTCATATTTCCGATTCGCTATTAATTACATTACATTTTCCTATTTTGTATTAGTTACTTCATAGAATTCTCCGGCGAATATTACATCTAAATTTAAAAATGTGTTTTAATTTTTTTATTATTTTAAAAAACAATTAATTTATTTAATAAATAATTTAACTGAGAAAGTACTGACGTCCTGACATAGGGGTAAGACGTCTTCCCCATGTTTTGGGAGTCCCGGGTTCGAGTCCCTGTTCGGGCAGGGTTGTTCTTCTGTGTTCTATCTGTAAAGAGTGTGATTGTGCTCCCCCCCTGTAAAAAGGGGTTGTGCAAGCGAATGTGATGTGTGAGTAGCAAAAGTCGTACTCTTGGCCCTAGTTGGTGCTACTAAAAATATGAGACGTTGATTAGGTCTAAATCGCTGACTACCTCAGCGAGCTTGTAAATGGAAAGTGCTATAAGAAACAACAGCAACTGAGAAAGAGGACTGGAATACAATAAATAATATGTAGAGTTTAAAAGAATCATACGAGCATAGCTTTGATAAATATTCTTTTTCTGTTTTGAGATTTCTTAATTTGAATGCTCAAATCGCAATTCCTTTAATTCATTATTATAAGCAAATATATATGTGACAGTGGTGAAATTTACAAAGAATTTAATTGTAAGAATTTTGGAACTTTGTTTCAGGTCAAAAAACTTCTAAATTTAATTTTAATAGTCTATGAAGAATTCTCGAAAGGACACGAAGTTTCAACGTAAATGCAATCAATGAAGTTCCTGACATTAATCCATAATATAATTAAATCAGCACAAGATTGACAATTTTAATCCAAAATGTCAATAGACGACAGAAGGGAATGCATGTAAAACCAAATCAATTTTCAAGTATCTATGGCCGATAGTAGAAATAAAGAATGTTAGTAGATATAGTTGAAAATAAGTTAGGATTATGCAATTATTTCGGATAAATTAGGTAATACCATAAATAATTGTTCACATTTTAGTTTCAGCTGAAATGATTAGAAAGCGAAATCTGATCATTTCAGAACATGAAAATTTATTTTAGATTTAACTGGTAATCCCTTTAAATAGATGAAGAAGAGTAAATTTCGTCGAATTAGTCATATAATTATTTCTAATATGGTTACAAACAAGAAATTATTTTATTTTTTAAAAAGTTTCAATAAATATTATTTTGAAAATTCATTGAACTGGATACATTTGATGTTTATTATAATATCTTATTGAATGGCCAGATAAAATAACTCAGTCTTTCTTATAGAAAAGAATATCAGAATAAATGAAAGAAAATCTGACAGAAAAATAAAAATGGGCTTTAGTTTCTCATAGGTTTTATAGTATTATAAGATTTCTAGTCATTATAAGATGTTACTTACAATAGAAAAAAAACGACAGCGTTTAATGTAATCATGCATTCCCGACTGGTAATCATGTAGTCTCGACAAAATCTATCAATTATTGACGAAGAAAATAATATTTTCAGCTATAAAAGCTGTCATTCTCTCATGCAAAAAATTCAATATAATAAAAAAAATAGAATTTTAAGAAAAATATAAAGATTTGTTTATTTTCACAAAATTTACTAATCAGATCCTTAAATCTGAATATTTGTATCCAAGAGAGAATCAAAATTGGCTGTTCTTTAGGCGTATAATCTATCTTAATCTATAATTACTTCTTCATGGTTTTCTTGTGTATATTTAGGATACATTTTCATAGGAATACTACGAATAGAATACATAAAATCTTTTTAAAGTGCACGGTATTGTTAAAATTCCTGTTAAATTTTGAATAAAAGCTAAAATTAGAGTAACCTTAAAAGAATGCAGCCTCCACTAAAAATCTTTTTTATGATGTAAATATTTTTTCTAAAATAATAATGACAAAGAATAGTTTTTAATTTCATTCATAGATGGCACTGTTTTGCAAAAGTAGTAGAACTATAATAACTGCAATATTATTTATCAATGTTTTTTCGAATTTTAGATATAAGTTCAAAATGCTTGAGATCATTGATTTGCACTTATAATATATTATTTACAAAGATATTTTGCATTAGTATAAGAGGTTAAAAACTGATTTTAAAAATTTATGATCACAAAAATGAAAATTAATTTGATACACAGCTAACAATTTTGCCGATAATTTTATTAAAACTAATTTTTATATATTTTAAATATTCGTCGTAATACCTGCAATGGGTCTAAATAGTTTTTATCAAAATGAAATTACAAAACTTCACAGAGAAATGAGAAAACTGAGGTTCTTATAATCTAATTTGAAAGCTAAACTTTAGGATAATGCTAAAAATTATTCAGAAAACTTGGAAATCAAATATAAATAAATGTTAAGTTTCGAAATTTTTAAGAAATGCTACATATCCAAAGATTTAGTTTCAGTAAAATAAAAATAAAAATGTACTCATTGCCTGTTACAATTGAGAACTTAGACGAAAAGTTTTATAATCTTTCAACAATTTTCCCAAAGACCTGATTGATAATTTGTTCAAATGTTCTCGCACTTTTCTTCCCTTTGATGGCAAATAGATTTCAAAGATATTTCTGGAATTTATCAATAACAATTTCAGCTCTATGAAAAGGACATGCAAAAGTCTGAACTGATATCTTCTATATCAAGTCAAATTCATCTGCTTTTTGTTTTATATTCCCAGTTAAAAAGACAGAAAAGGCAATTCATTCACTTGAAATATTCAGTGAATATCAGTTAATATAAATCCAAACGATAAATAGAAATTTAGAAGTCATTGAAATGTCATTGACTTGACCATTTTATTTCAAACGAAATATCAAAGGAAATAGATGGAGGAAAATCTTTATTTTATACTTATTTGCTAGCTACTTAGATGATCATTTTTGTTTTAGGTATTTATAAGATTATATATAGAGTAACGGATCCTCACAGGACATATGAAATTTTTATGCAATTTACGACATAAAATTGTATTAAAATATTCATAAATGAGTTGATTTATATCTGATAAAATTAATAATTCCATAAATAAATGCACGCCTTACAAACTATTATAGGTTTTTTCTGTAAAAATTATTTAGCTATTTACTATTAAAAAACTTTTCTAATTAGTCCTTTTTTATCAATATATATTTTCAATTGTTCTTAGAAGAAAAGTTTCTTCACATACATTAAATCACTTACGATGAAAAAGTGATTTTTTTTCTCTTAAAGTAAGAAAAAAAACATTTTTTTTCTTTAAACTATCAAATACATATGTGAGATAAAATATGGTCAAATAAGTTTATTTTTCTTTTCTATTTATTTTTTGAAAATATGCTCTCCACTCACAAAAATTGTGACTCTATCAATTAACATTTATGAATAAAAGCAGTAAGGATATTCAAGAATTTTTAAATAAAAAAATAAAATGAGAGAAAACTATTTAAAAATATTCTAATGGTTAATTAAAGCATGCACTTTAGACATAATATTAAAAAAATTACTTATATATTATAATTTCAATGAAGGTCATTATGATCATATTCTCATGTTCTACTTTTCTTCCTGAACGACAGAACAATTTTAACCCTACTTTTGCACTATCGTTTATTAAGACAAAAATAATACTGGCAACTTTTTAAAGTATGGAAGTTAATTAAACATTTCATTCATTAGAAATTCACCAAAATTTTACCATTTTTCAGCAGTAACTTTAGAAGAAAATAATTCTTCCAATTGTATTTTAACCTATTAACCAGGTAATTAGCTCATATTCTATTTGTTCCCATATAAATATTTCGTCATATCCAGTTAACAGGTTAACACCTTTTAAAATATTTCACTCTTTCAATAATATAAATTGAATTTCTGCATAGTATTTTTTATTTTAATTATTATTCATATTTGCACAAAAATTAACTATTCAACTCATGGTTAGAAAAACATACCGATATTTAATAAATAAATCTCTTATTCCATCTGAAAGTTCTTTATACTTTTCACCAATTCTCTTTTTACCTTTCGGGAGCATATAAGAAAAATCTTTTATCACCATTGAAAGGTTCATATCGGGATATAAAAAAAGTTTAGTTATTGACCAATTACAAGACCATTCTTCAGCAACCTTTTGGCACTCCTCTTTTGGCAAGAAACAATTGCAACTGACATTTTTGGCTTCAGTTTTCTTCACCTCCCATGGGTGTTCGAAAAAGTTTTCCTGAATGCCCCTTCTCCCAAAACTATAGAACAGAAAACTCCTTTTTCTTTCAAGGAACTATAGCTTTCTTTTTTGATTAATACGTATTCTCTAGCAGCAAACGACAATCTGAAATCTCGAGTTTAGGAGTTCCAGTTGTATTTCATTTGCTGTGTGACATTTTCTTCTCATAAATTTTGATAAATCCGAAGACTGAAAAATGGCCGAAGAGCAGGAAAATATTTTCAAAGAAGTTTTCATGTATATCTATCTTTAGTCTTCGGTTTTCTCTTATTTTCGTTCTTTTGAAATATTGTTTAAATGCA